>JADDON010000037.1:0-97646 GCA_017140175.1 Fusarium staphyleae
GCGACGGCGGCCCGCCCCCGGATACCAACGACGCCGACGCCAACGCCGTCGCCGCGCCCAAGTCGCCACTCGAGCAGGCCCTCGCGCGCCTCACGGAGCGTCTCGTCCGCATCCACGCCGCCCTCCCGTCCTGCACCGCCCTGATGCTCTACAGCGGCTCGGGCGACCCGCGCGACATGTCGCGGCTGCAGAAGATGCAGACCCAGTGGCGCAAGGAGTACAACACCCCCGGCAGGAAGTGGGACGAGCTGAGCGTCAAGTGGACCGACGTCGAGGAGCAGGCTCTCAAGGAGGCGGCGCGCAAGGCCCGGGCAGGCATCGGCTTTGTCAGCGTGAAGTGAAGGGCTTAGAGCGTTGTATAAACGAGAGGTTCTTGGGTTACGGGTTGAGTCATGGAATGAAGGGCAACGTATAGGAACTGCATGCAAGGCATGTGTATAGCCCTAGGGGCAAAGACCTGACCGTATAGCACTCTGCGTTGGCATTACATGCTGAAAAGCAGAAACTCTTGTATGATATCAAAGACGTGTATGACCACAGCAGATACTAAGGCATGAGAGATTACAAGGCATTTCATTACTACTTGTTCATAGGAATCTACCAGACGTAGACCCATCCGCCATCATCTGCTCTTACAGTACTAAAAAGTGTACATGTCACCCCATCCATCCATATCTTTCCAACCGGAAGTTTTGTGTGCTACAATTCACCTCAACTGTCTGCTGTGAGCACCTCACTTCCATCCCGCCCCCTTATCACTAGGGCCCAGCTTTTTGTTACGCCAACGCTTGTATGGAATGGATCATTCTCGATAAAACAAAACACAGGTTTTCTCCCCAAGACACAAAAGAAAAGGAAGACGAAAAGAAATAAAGCCGTTGCAACGCCTGCTTATTTCGCTATACTTTGTAGCCCAAGATTGTGTGTCATGGTCATCCGAGGACATCCTCGCCAACAAGCGAGGCGAGGTGGTTGGCGCGGGTGTGCGTGTGTGTGCGCATGTGTAAGGCGCTTGTGTAAGTCGCTTGTGCGCCTTGTTCTATAGATCGTGTACATTACAGCCAGAAGCCCCCAGTCAAGAAAAGAATAATTAAGATGTAGCCCGAGGGCGGAATTTGTGTGGCATGTTGGTGGTAGGTGAGTAAGCTGGGAAGAGATACTAGGTGTTATGATATGATCAAGTGCGAGGCCGCGCGGGAGGCTCTTCGACTAGCTCAGCGGAGCTGCCGAGAAGATCGACGTCACGGTGCAATGGGTCAACTCGGCTGACACCGTGCTGTGACACCATTCCAAAGCTGGCGGGTCGCTCGTCGTGTCCCCCATGGATATCGATCTGTGAGAACTCGCCAGGGAACTCCATGGACGAGTTGGACGAGAGTCGTTTCTGAGAGTTGGTCCGCTCGAAAGGTAGTCGCGATGATGCTGACAGGGTTGCCCGATGACGGCCTGAGATCTGACTAGCTGAGTCGGCGTCCCGCAGCTGAGAGTCAAAGGAAAGCGTTGAGCCAGGCATGTTGTTGAGGTTGAGTGACGGTGGTCGGCTGTTGTCACTCCCAAAGTGACCAGATGCCCGCTTGGAGCTTTTACGTGGAATCTCCGGGGCATCTTCAGCTTCAGCCTCAAGCAACGAAATGTGCGGCGGCTTCTTTGATAACACCTTGGTTGGTTCTCTAGGAAACCCGTCACTGTCGTTACTAAAGGTACGTCTCGGTCGCTCGAGCACGGGGCTCTCTGGCTCTGAGTCCTGGGGATCACCATTGTCATCCAACAGATCGCCTTGTTGGTGCATGGGAGAGCGTTTCGGCTGGGGCTCATCATCATCGTCAGAGTCAATAGGCCCGTTTCGCAGCACACCCATAGCCACCGGAATGCCTTCAGGTGGAGATTCGCCACCGTTCCTGGCCATCATCGCCGGCGGCATTCGTGAGCTTCTCACAACCTCAAAACCCTTGCCCTTCTCCTTTGTCTTCGCGCCAAACATGTTTCGGAACCATCCTGAGGCAGTAGCCACAGGCCCCGTAGGATCAGCAGGTCCGGTTCCTAGCTTTCGACCTGGGCCATCTGAGTTCAAGGCCGGACCCCGAACACCGTAATAAAAGTCGACCTCGCGAGTAGCATAGTCCGGCCGGTTAGGAGGGATACTTAATTGAGAGTATCCCGCGGCTGGTGGTGGAGCCGGCGTGGCACCTCGAGAAATTTCCGCGCCCATATCTGCAGGGTCAGCCAGAGCTCCGACTGGGCCGAGTCCTCTGGCTTCAGCAGTGATAGAGATGCTTGGCTTGTCGGAGTGGATCGACTCATTCGTGGTCTCGCGGCGTCGTCGAGGGGGTCGATAGTAAGGATCGGCAGCATCAACGGATGCTGAAGGATGGTGGCGGGCCGCGGACGGCGAGGGTAAGAAAGAAAAGGTACTGGCCTCTCCAGGCGTGTCTGGCATGTACGAGCTACCGCTGTCCATGTTCCGCGGCATGGCAGAGTAAACATCGATGCTATCGAGTGCCGAGCTGCTCCTGTGCCGAGGGTTCATGATACCACCCAGACTTGCACCGGATTCGCTTCGGACTCTTCCGCTCGGCATGACATACCCTGACTTACCACCATCCTCGGCGTCCAACATGGCTGTGGTGGACAGCTGACTTGCACGAGATGGGCCGTTTGTACGATGTGTCGCCCTTCGGGACAGCTGTCGGGCGCCAAAGATTTTAGAGAGACCCCCTCTGGTCAAACCGCGAGCATCATCTCCACCTGCACCAAGCATACGAGCAACAACCTCGACCATGGTCTGCAGAGCATTGAGGAAGAACCCAAAGATGAGGGCCGCGCCGTGGATGGCCAAGATGACGTAGCCAATCCATCCTTTATCACCCTCGGAGACACCCAGAGTAGGCACGAATGCCACCATCAGCAGCATGGAGACGAGGCGCAACGAACAGAACAGGGTGTGATACGCGTTCATCGATGTCGTGCGTTCAAACGGACGGAAAGCATGAATGGTAAGAATGTGCATAACTTCACAAATAGCCAAAATAACCACCTGTGCGATACCGCTTGGTTGAACTGCACCTATGGCGACGCCCCGAAGGACGGTAAGAAAAACGGGAATGAGAGCAAATGCAGCAGCCTCGTCCGAGTATGTGTTGTAGAGTGGGCCATACAAGAGTACGGACGGTAGATCATCGTAGAGAACGGATTTTGGCCGTGTCTTGACAATGAGGTAGAAGAGATAAGACGCGAAGATGACGAGGAAGACGATGGTGACAACGGCCAAGGCGATGGTATACGCGGGAGACTCACCAGCGACGACGAGCTGGAAGCACGATAGAGCGATGATAGGGAGCAGGAAATAGTTGAAGACGATGCGAATGGCGTTGCCGACGGAAAAGGGGACGTTCTTTGAGCGCAAATCTTCCTCGGGTGTGTTCTTGATCTTGCGGTGCAGCCACTGGGTGAGAAAGCCGACCTGGACGAGAACGGTCGCGGATGCGACGCAGACGCACAGCCAAACCATCATGCCAGCCCAGATATCCCTGCTTTCCGCCATACCGACCAGCTGGCCGAGCTCCTGCAATCCGTGAGTCCCGTTGGTGATATACATGCCATCAACGACGCTCTGCCATGAAGGCGCATTGGCGACAAAACTTTCGTTGAACATGAGCGTTGACCACGCCATCTGACTGACAATAGGTTGGTAGAAGCCCGGATAATCGAGAGTGAGACCGCCGGTTAATGCGATAAACTGAATGTATTGGAGGCAGTCACCAAAGCCTGGCGTGACCAGCCTGAGCAGATCTGCGTCTCGGCCGTAATTCGAGGTCCAATGAAAGATATCGGATGAGCCCCAAGGACTGAAAATTGCTGCAAAGATAACTGCGAATCCGGTGAAAAGAAGGATGATCATGGGCAAAAACTTGAGAAGCCATGAGAGTCCTCCTAGGTCCGGCGTCACTGTCACGGTGGCACATCCAATGCGAGTGACATCTTTATCACCGTCGAGGATAACCATGGTGGGTATGAGCGAGGCGAAGCCATAAGAGGCCAGCATATCGTGTTCCAGGTATGTAGATGGCAGCTTGTACGGGGCATCACTATAAATACAAGCATCAGTTAACCGTTCATCCTAAGCCATCAGTTCACTCGTTCACCCGGACAGGTACAAACTCGTCCAGATGCACAAAAGGATACAGGGGCAACATACTCAAAGTCGACATCTTCAAATACCGGTGGAAGTGGGCAAGTTGCGTTGGTCACTACTTTGTCGCAAAAGTCTGCCGTATCGCCCGGATAGGGCCAATATGTAAGGAACCCAACTTTCCGGATGAATGTAACGGCTTTATTGACTGTGTCCTTGAAGGGGTTTTGGACGATTTTGCCATTCGTCTTACTATCGTCCTTCCAGTATGAATCATTGGCCGAGGGCAGCTCTTTCAAGGTTCGGGAACCTGTGACGTTCCCCCAGACGGTGAGGCGGAGTTTGTGGCTATCATTCTCGGTGTCAAACACGGCATCGGCGTATAGAGGAACCCATTGGAGATTAGGCGGGTCATGTAAACGGTAGGAGGCGTCGAGACAATTCGAAAGAGGGACCCTAACAGCGTGGGCTGTGGGAATGGCGTAGAAGGCAAGGAGAAGGGCGAATATTAAGTTGGTGGGGAGTCGTGATATCGTACCGAATCGAGGGGGCCATGGCCTTTGTCGAGGGGCGATCCGGGTCATGATGGAAGAGGAACAGCGCCGATTAAGTAGGAGGTTGGAAGGGTCAGAAGGAAATGGGGTAGCGAGTGTGGAGGGCGTAAAGCCAGAGAATAGACGTTTCGATGGCTGTGCCGCATGTCGCCTCCTTGGCAGGTCCCGGCTGAGGTCGCGATCGTGATCGCGAGAGCGAGAATCGAGCGAGCAGTCGGTTCGGCGTTGACCAGTCAGACCAGACGGCATAGCTCTCGAGTTTGTCCAGATGGTTGAGATGGGCGAGGTTAGGCTGCCGAGATAAAAGATGAGCCCGGGCAAGGGGTCTTGAGCGGGAGCACGAGCAGGGCGAATCCGGCGGGTCGTGGGTGGCTCAGATGACGGTCATCTTGGTGTCGAGAATGGTAATCCCCGGTGGGAGAGCGATCGAGGGAGAGGCAAGCGAACGACGTGATTCTCGATGCGAGGGTTTGGGATGGCCGCGATGTGGATAGGAAGAGGTTTCGAAACTACAGATAGAAGAGAATACGGAAAGGCAAGCAAGCGAGTGAGTAACTAGGAAGGAGGGAGAGGGAGAAGGAAAAAAAAAGTCGAGATACAACAAGCTGGACCAACCGCAGCAAAGTGCGTGTGCAGTACGGGCGTGTGCGTTGACTTGTTCGGGTGTGTCAGTTCTACGAGCGTGCCTTGATCCTCCAGACGGTGATGTGATGGGGGATTGATGGATGGATGGTACACAGTAGCATCTTTCTTCTGGGGCGGAGGGTTGAGCGTAGGTACCGGATACTTGAGGAGCGCTGAGGAATTCGCAGGTCAGCACAGGGATCTTGGCCCGCTACCGACGTAGAGAGCCCCGCTAGTGCTCCTTGGTGAGGGTGTTCGGTGCTAGTCCGCGCTATATTTAAGCCCCAAGCTGCCCTGTAAGCCTGCAGAAGCCCCCGGGCCAGACGGCAGTGGGACCGCCGCAGTACCCATCAGCATCAGCATGCATCAGCGAGATTTGTGCCCGAGGATCTCACCCCTTGGTGATATCCGGCATTAGTTACAAGCCTTTCGTTTAATCTTGTCTCTCCTTCTGCGTAGTTGCTATTCAGACAAATATGTCCAAGTCTTTGCTGATGAAACTTTGTGGAATGAGTGGAGGGAACTGTGCCTACCTAAAGTACCTTAACTTATTTGGGGGGGTTCCCATTGTGGCTGGGTCGACGCTAATATCTCGTCCCTCCACTGCGCTGGACTATCTTTATCTCACTCCGTACGGAGTAGGGCGATTAGATTTATTCATGACGGCCTCGACAACGCAATCTTTTTTTCCAGTTCCTAATATGTGCATGCATTCATTCATCCTATGTGCTTATCTTTCTCCAAGAGAGGTACAGAGTAAGCCATCTGAATTTACTCCTAAGTCTCCTGCATGCGCCGAAACTTTGAATTCTCAGGCCGTCAATCTGAACGTGCTTCTGAGCCTCAGCCAGGGTCAAGTACCGGGTACTCATCATCTGCAACTCTCGTAAAGGATGGAACGTTTCTGCCTCAAGCGCAAGCGCTAAACCCCGATTGGTTTTCCGCCCAACGTCATGGCGTGCGGCTTGGATTTGCTCCGAAAGCAATTGATTTGCTATAACAGGCAATGAGTGCTGTGTAAAAGTGATGGATCGCCGTGTCGTTTTTCGTCACAGAGTCATCACTTCAAATATTTGTTTGTATCCCCGGGTTTCGTCTCATGGTTAGTTAATAAATCTTACTACTCCGTACGTACGGATGCAATCTTGGAACGAATGCAGGGAGCCGAGGCTAGTCCGCAGTATCAGCCACAGCCACAATCGACGCGTGCTTTTTTTTCTTCTCTTCCATTTCCAGTCGAGGGCATCAATATCAGCCTGTAACTGTAACGTTTAACTACCGTATTATACTGACGATGGCGTCAGCTTGCATCCGTATGTATCGGTGATGCTATAACAAACAGACATCTGACATCTGCCCACACACGATCCAAAAACAGAAACACTCACTCCTACTCCGAGTCTTCTGTTCCGTCCTCTTGACGGAACCCTCTTCAACGCAGATACGAGGACATGCCAAGGACGGGATGCGCCCTAATTAGCCCCAACCGCTGACTGTCCAGACAGGGTGGCCTGGGCCTGGAAAGAGTGTCAAGCCGTGGGCTATTTTGAGAACCCCTCCACCAGCCGCGTTCCCGGCCATCTACTTTTCCTCTGTGTACACGAGATCTTGTCCAGGCCCCCCCCCTTTTCTGATCCGCAAGGCCCTAGTTATCTACTGTAGGTCATTTGCTCGCTTCGCTCCTCAGGCTTAGCCGAGTTATTCGTGTATGCCCTCACGTAACCCTTTTCATATAACCCGTCCTGTAGAACTAGGTAATATCTGCTCCTCCACAACTTATGCAATTGCAATGTAGAATTGGATTGACAAGACTTGTCGTCTCTACTAGAAGTCGACCTTCCCTCGTCACGTCATTGTCATAGACACCCTCTGCCCTGAGCATGTCTCTTGGTGTCCAACAGGCCACGCGGCCGTTGCACAACGAACCTACCTTGGTGCCTCACTGTACTCATCAGCTGGCTGTTCTTGGAGGACTTGATTATCCCAACTCAAGTCGCACCTAATTATTTCGTATACAGCTTCAATCCCTCTCATGCTCTCTACCCGCAAATCTCGATGCAAGACTCCTCGCTCCACTCTTATCTCATTGCCAGCTTGTCTTGTCTTGTCTCGTCTTGTCTTGTTGCAACTGTACGGAGTATGTACAACGCAGATGTTAGACCCAGCAGCATCACCCCACCCGCTCCAATCCCAAACTCCCCATTTCCTACTGAGTACCTAACTTGGTACGTACGTAACTTGGTACTGCACACATGCCTCCGAGACAGACCTATCCACGTCTACCCTCTCGGCTCTCGGCTGCCATGTTACTATGTTAACTTGCTAGTCTATATATCGGGCTTGTTCTAGATTCAATCGTCGGTGGGACCAACTTAGCTTCATTAACTACCAACTCACTTAGCCATCTGCTACACTACCAAACTTATCGAGTACTGTACAGAGTCAAGCTCTCCCTGTTGTACAGTACAGTACTCCATACTCCGTACAAACAATCTCCTATGGTTCGAGTGCCTTCCCATAGTTCCCGACATAATGACACCATCAAGATACATAGCCAGTATCTTTTAGCCCCATGATATACTTTCGTTCGCCTGTACCCGAGACAACGCCTTGTTTACGCGCTGGATTTTCCCTTTGCCCCAGATCGCAGCTTATATTCCACCTCTACTGTTGGCTTCCCTTGCAGCCATGCCTCCGTTACATGCCTCAGCAGCCCGTCGACCTCATCTACCTCATCCATTCCCTTGAACCGAAGAGCCGATTCTGCATCCCATTGCTGTGCCGTGTGCCCCAACGCCGCGCGTTCAGAAAACATTCTTCTCAAGCTGTGCATCCCGATCTCAATGGTGAATGAAAGGCTCTTCGTGACGTGGTCCTGAGGTATTGTCTCCAATGGAAGTTTCTTTGACACGATGCGTTTCTGCCTCCCCTCCTTCGTGTAAGAGCGTTGTCTTCCTATAAGAAACTGACGAGTGTCTTGTGATGTCGCAGTCGTCGAACCGCATTTTTGTCGCTTTGCTGGTCTCGATGTCGTGGACTCTGCCTCCTGCTCTACCAGCATTTGGCTCAGGCTATCGCATCGCTCTCCCAATGTCTGTACTCCAAGTTTGGCCCCTGAGGGTGGCGGTGGTGTTCTCAGCAACAATGGTTGCAAAGTATACGACCACTGGGCATTGTCTTGAACTCGCTCTTCTTCGGCTTCCCTCGCGATGCTGCGAACAGGATCGGGGCTTGGGAAATCGTCTCCAAAGAATCCTTCTTGCGTGTTGACGTGAGGGGAAAGGTAGCCAGGACCATAAGGCTGCTATCCTTCCTGATCCTTTGTATGCGTATGAATATTGTGCAGCAAGTCCTTAATGTGTGCATCTCCATCATCATGGCTCGATGGCAGGGTATCTCGTCGAACGCTCAATTCGTTTCCACGTCTGGCTTGCTGCACCTGCCGTCTGTTCTGAGGGGAGGCCTGGCCACTTCCCAAAGCCAGTCGCGTCTGTCTCAAGCCACGGTTCGCTCTACCATCCATCAATGATCTAGATACGCCCTGAGGTGCCATTCGTCCTCCGACTGAGTTTCTCTCGATGGAATGCACCGAAGGGTAATTGGCCGGTAGTTGATCCCCCCGTGTGGGATCAGATGACGGCGGAGTCCGTAGGCTAACGGGCTCTCGCACTTGCAGGGCCAAGTTCGCATTTGGCCGAGATCGTGTAAGTGGTCTGAACGGCATATTCGCTGGTGGTGAAAGGCCCGTACGATGCGGGGTTGTGATCTCTGTTGGTAACTCGGGGCTGCGAAGTGATACAATGTCTGGATCAGCAGTGGAGAGCTCAACCACGGATTCATCGTCCACTCCTTGTTCATCCTCGTCCCGAAAGGTATTCAGATCTGACTCCGTCAACTCCTTCAGCGGAAGGCGGCGAATCTCGTAGTGACCTGCGGCGCTGCTCAAGTTTGGCTCATCTGTAACTTGCGAATTCTCCAGCATAGCAGTTTCATCTGTTGCAATCTCTATCGATTCACCCTCCTTAGGTCGAAAATAACGACTAATGTCTTCGAACCGGCTGAAGGGAATTGACTTCTGACGTCGAGAGCGAGGTTGCGGCTGGTCTCTTGGTGAGAGAACTGCGCATCGCTGTGGAACGTATACCGGGACCTGCCCTTCTGTGTTACACATGTCGCTTGAATCGCTCTCCTTACGGGAAAGATTAACCGTTGACTTGGTCCTCATCATTGTTTCGGTGATCTGGCGTTCTCCAGGGTGTGCGGTCTCCCGTGAGTTCGCATCAGGAGTATTGTCCATTGACAGGAGAGGAGGGGCAGGAATTGATGAGCCTCTGTGGAGATCTTTAGAGACGTTGGTAGTAAAGTCAAGAATCCTTTCAAGGTCCTCATTAAGGGCTTCGAAAAGCTCCGGGTCGCTCATCATAAGCTGGTCCCGTCGATTCACACTATCTCCAGTCGGTTTGGGGTCCGTCGACGACTTTGTGTCCGGGTATTGTGAAGTTTCTACCTGTGACCGCCTCATACTGGACACATTGCTTTGCTGTTTCGAGTTGGCAGCGTCTTCTACGCTCGTCAAACCGGCGTCTCCGTAAATCTTGTCACAAAGAGCCTGAAAGGAATCCAGAATCGCCTGTTCATCCTTGAAGAGCAACTCATCTTTCAGTGGCGACACATTGGAATCGTACGAGCCAGGGGGACACTTGATTCTCAAATGCATGAAAGGATTTGGTGGAGATCGTGAAGAAGCATGTGCAATTGGAGTGTTTGAAAGACTCGACTTGAAGATGGCCACAATTTTCTTTCCCGTGCCTGTGGATGATGAAATGGGCCGTGAATCGACTGAAATGAAAGCCCCTTTGCCCTTGATTATGCTGGTCTCGCTCCCACGCTTTGGGAGGCATGCATTGAGCATCACCTGTTGCGAGACTGACCCGTGTTCTGTGGTTCGAGGTAATGACACCTCAGCAAGCTGAGTAGCGAGGGCATGACCGAATACCTGCGTGATAGCCTCCCGCATCCTCAATGATGAACAGGGCGAGTACGACCATGGCTGGCAGGGATCACCAGGAACTTTGAACGATATTTTCAGATGAGGCAGCGCTAACGCATATGCCTCCAGGAGCTTCTTGATATTTGCGAGTGTTTTGCGACATTCTTTCAGCGAAGTCTGTTTTCGCACAGGAATATTTTCGAACAGCTTTACAGCCTGCACTGTCGTTCCAACAGTTCCGGACGTAGGCTGTCGCTTCTCAACACCACCTTGGCCAAACTTCAAAAGCAGAAGCGAGGCGACGGGGTCTTGGGCGGTTCGAGTTGTGACTTTGATGGTAGCCAGAGAGTTGGCACTAGCAAGGGCCTCGCCGCGGAACCCTAGTGTCGTGCCGCCCTTGAACTCGAGCTCCTCAAAGCTTCGAAGCTTGCTTGTATGAGCACGACGCCCTAGATAATCATGGTCTTCGTGACAAATTCCCCGGCCATTGTCTCGTACTTGAACCTTGTCGACAGTGTTGGGTGCGATGGTAACTTCGATGGATGTTGCTCCTGCGTCAATGCTGTTATCGACTAGCTCCTTGACGAGGGAAACAGGATCCGCGATTGCGCACGAGGACCCTAGGAGGCGAACTGTTGATGAAGGCAGAGCAGATATTGCCATAATGACAGATGATGACTTGGAGATTGAAATGAACTGCGATAAGATCTGAAGCAGTTTATGGTAAATTGAAACACAGCATATGGTTGCCCGAGAGACTACATGGATCATGTGGGTAATATGCTGGTGGAGTTCTTAATGCAGGAAGAATAGCAGGGGATGAAGTTGTGAGGAGAAGATGGAGAGCGAAGGATGAGATCGTGATTCATATTGGCTGCCTGAATCACGGGACATGAAGATATTCAAGTGGAAGGTATGCGTGTCTGACTACCTATGTACCCTGGGTAGTGCCTTCCCACAATGAAGCTGTCCAAACCACGACCGGGACCGGGGCCGACTATCGCCAAGTATGGAGCTCCGATCGGATTATCATCCGGTACGTACCTCCAAAGTCCCTGCATTCCAGAAGCCCCCTGAGAATTGCCCTGTGACGTGACTGCCGACCCCGCTATGAGCCGCCGTGAGGCCCCGCACTCACCACCACAGGCCAGCCTACGAATCTCAAGGAACCTAAGCTTTCCGCTCGCAACAACGTCAAACTACCGAACCAGGAACATCGAGAAGCCATATCCAATTACCAGCCTAGCATCGAATACCACCATTTCGCAAGGAGATTGCTATAGTGGTTAAAACACCCTCATCTAGCCACCATGTCGCTGAAGGGCCCCTCCCCGCAACACCACGAAGGCTCCGGCCTGCGAATTGCCATTGTCCACGCCCGCTGGAACTCCACCATCATCGAGCCCCTCGTCGCTGGCGCAAAGGAGAAGCTCCTCTCCTCCGGCGTCAAGGAGTCCAATATCGTCGTGCAGTCCTGTCCGGGCTCCTGGGAACTCCCCATCGCCGTCCAGCGGTACGGCTGAACCCCCTCAGTACACTCGCGTCTGTCTTGATGCTGACACATCCCGACTTCTGCAGTCTCTTCTCCGCCTCTCAGATCCAGGGCACCGCCGGTAGCGGTCCCTCTGCGACAGATCTTCTTGCCTCATCCACCACAGACCTCTCCTCAACGCCCGCGTCCTCGGGCGCTTTCGACGCCATCATTGCTGTCGGCGTGCTTATCAAGGGCGAGACGATGCACTTTGAGTACATCGCCGAGTCTACCTGTCAGGGGCTGATGCGCGTGCAGCTCGACACGGGCGTGCCTGTCATTCTTGGCGTCTTGACTGTTCTGACTGAGGAGCAGGCACAGGCCCGCGCCGGCATCGAAGGCAAAGGACACAACCACGGCGAGGATTGGGGTCTGGCCGCTGTTGAGATGGGTGTGAAGAGGAAGGAGTGGGCTACCGGAACCATTGATGGTTAGTATTTAGCATCTCATAGCCAACAATGGCAGCAAATGGCGATCATGATAAGGCGCCTGGATATTGGCGTGCGACACGCGTAAAAATAGACGTAAGAGACTCAATACATCACCATCAAGTCCAAATAGATCATGGTTGAGACATGTCCTAGAGTGACCTCCCAATTAGTCAATTACCGGCATAAGAGTTATCTATCATGCACCAGCCCCGTCCCAACGAGCCGGTACCCATCATATCTTTCCATGCGACGCCCAAACCGAAAGCACAGTTCTAGAATATACAAAGGTGTGTGGTATCACAGCTACTGGTCGAGCTGCTCAATCCCAGCTCTCCATATGCAAAAGTAGGGCGTATAAAACCAATTTTTCCTCCATCTCTTTTTATAAACCCTGGGTGTCATGTCCAGTTTAAATCATCGTGCTCAAATCACTTCCATATCCCTTCTTGCTCTTCCACTGGGTGCGTTTCTGGTCTCGTTTCGCCTTCATAGCTTCCCAGCCCTCTTCGTCATCATCGTCTGACCCGTCACCAGCGGCGCTAACAACGTTGATGGTAGACTTTCCCTTGGTCTCATCCCAGCGACCGAGTGCTCCAGACATGGTGTTCGTTCGACGATGATTGTCAGGCACCATTGGGTTGACGGCCTGCGACACGGGGCGATACCGGCCAGGAAGGCCGATATTGCTGCGCTCTGAAGGGGCAATAGAAGGGGTATAGCCCATTGCCGGTCCTCCATGGACAGAGCCAGCGTAGCCTCCGGGTTGCATGAATGAAGCCGAGCTAGGCTGAACCATACTCATGGTGCGCATTCCGGCGTCCATACGACGAGGCGGCTCTAGCCCTGGCTCATACATCATCGAGTGTCGCGATGAAACATCGTTCATGGATTGTGCAGGTCCAAGCCCTCCGTAAGGCGGCTGCATCTGAGGCATTCCGCCTTGAGCCTGCTGCTGCTGCTGTGGGTTGCCTGCCATCATCTGCATAAACTGCATTTGCATTTGCATGAATTGTGACATCTGCTGCGTCATGTGGATTTGCGCCTGATCTCCGACTGTGAGCTGCGGTGGCTGGGGAAGCATTTGCGGCATCCCCATACCCGGCATATTGTACATGCCGTTCATGCCACCCATGCCACCCATGCCATTCATCATGCCAGGAGGCATGTTGTCGAAGGACTGTCCCTGGGGTCCGTTCAAGCTAGGGATAAGTTTCTGGCCATTGGGGTTGGTGCCTCCCCGGCGCATAGCCTTCGAACGTTCCTCGCTGGCAATCACCCCGACCAGACCACCGGGTGGCAGTGACTGTTGAGACTCTGAGGCAGGAGCACCACCGCTGAACATGAGAGATTCTCGCACAGCGGGCCTTGAAATGCTAGCACCGACGAAGGGGTCCTGCGGGAGCCCTCGTGCAAACGCCGGAAGCATCGAGTGACGTTGATTTGGGTTGGCAGAAGCGTCACCCATTGCTGAGCCAGCTCTGGGCTGTAGTTGAGCGGATGCTCTTAGGTTGGGATTTGACCCCATAGTACTCAGGCGAGTCGGAGGTCTGTTCTTGGCGGGGAAGCCGTGGGCCTGCAAAATGGCCAAAGGGACTTCATCATCTTCGTCCTCGTCTGAAATGCCGGCGGGCAGGCCAGGGGACGTCGATGGCTTCATGAGATGCAGCTGGGGTGCGCTCATCGAAGAAGCTAATCCAGGACGGTCAGGCGTATGCATATCGGGTTGCTCTCCGGTAACCTTCATCATCTGCTGCCGATAAACAGCCATGTGAGCCTCCTGCTTTCTCCTCTGCTTCGCTTGCTGCTTCGACTTTTCCACGTCATCTTCGTCGTCGTCGTAGTTGATATCGTCATCGTCATCGTCGGTAGCGGCAGGTTGCGCAGCCTCGCCTGTTTCATGTCGTTCCCTGTCCTTTCGGTATCTTTCAAACTGTGCAGGTGTCATGACCTTGTTGCGCGGGGGGCTTGGAGCTTGCGAGGTGTAGCGGTTGGCGATGCGAGATGAGTGAGCCAGAGTTCCTTCGAACATGTTGTCGTCGCCCTTCTTGAAGCTGGTGTTGAGAGGCTTCCTCTCGAACGACGCAAAAGAATCCTCGTCTCGTCGGTAACGGCCAGAAGGGGGGTTTTGGCTGCTCGAGTCTGATAGCAATCGCCCCACAGCGATGGAATCCTGTAGCAGTCTCGCATCCTCATCCTCAATGATATCGGACGGTCGGCTCGAAGTCTTGAAAGAAGTGTTGTGGCGTGGAACGGGAGGTGGAAGGTCGTCTTCTGGGGAGGCTGGGGCGGAACCGAGAAGATTATCGTCCGAGTTACGGCTGTTCCACGATTCTGGGCCGGGCTCGACCTTGGTCGTCTTGTTAATGCTCAGAGGGGCGGGCTGAACGGGTCGGTTGCCTGTCAAGGATCGTGGAGCCGCAGAACCGTCATTCTTCACTGCAGCCACACTTGCTCTCTTATCAAATGTTGAGAACATGGAACCAAAATCTCCACCCATATCCAAGCCTCCGTTTTCCAACTTTGGTGGCGTAGCAGTGCTGGTGGTTGAATCGGTCATGCCCCTGGACCGCCCAGTGAAGTCGTCATGCTGAATTGTCGGTACAGGCGGGACATCCGAGTTTGCGTCGTGCTTGGGTGGCGATGCACTATGTTTCTTCTGTACTCCGAAAGAAAATGTTCGTCCGGCTCGATTCAGGAATCCGGAACCGCTCGACTTCGGTGCGGGTCGGGCGCCTATGTCGTGCAAGTTCTTCTTGTAGAAATGCTTTGGATCGTCCTGTCCCTCGAGATTTGTAGAAGACGGGGCAGTCGAGGCGTTGCTGTGCCTTGACGATGTATCAGTCGATGTGGCTTTGGTCGTGTTGGACGCCCCACTTCCCCTGAGAAGAAGTCAGCGCCACCGAGCATGACTATTTTTGTATTCAAAAGAACCAAAGAAAGTCGCACAACAATCCTCTGAAGGGGTTACACGGGGGAGACTGAAAAGGACTCACCGGTTGCCGCTCTTGAGGTCGGCGAACATGTTATCCTCCGCGTCAATTTCCAGCTGGCTGGGTCTACGAACGTGGTTCCCAGCAGCCCTGGCCATCCTCGCACCTCCGTCAAACGCTTTGCCGAGCGCGGGGTCGTTTCTCTCAATGACTCGGAAAGATGATTGCTCTGGTGTTACTGAACCATGCCGTAAATCTTCCGGTGTTGCGGTAGACTTCCGCCTGTTGAACGCGACGCCGAATCTAGGCATGTAGAAGGTGGCTCGAAAAATGGATAAAAATATTACTTGTAACCCATAAACCTGACTTTGTGAAGGATCAAGATGGACAACGGAGTCGTCTATATGCGGTTGTTTATGGTTGCGTCGGAGGCCGGAAAATGTAAGATGAAGTATAAAAAGTGCAAAGAATTCGGAGACGATGCCCTGAAAAGGTGCGATAACGCGGATAGTCCGAAGAGGATCGAGTCAAGAAACAAAAGTGTAAGTCAAGGAGACGGGTAACTGCATAGTGAAAAGAATCGTAAGGTCAGCCGAGGTTGGGAAACGGAGGATGTAACGAGGCCGTGATATGTCTTGAGTGAAAGCCAGACAAGTGAACTGGAAATGGGAGGGGGTAGCGATGAACGGCGAGAGTGTGTTGTCGAGGAAAAGAGGGCTTATTGAAATAGATAGGGCGATGGTGAGAGTGGTGCAAGATAGTTTGAGAGGCCGTGGACATGAAACCGGGTGGTTGGCGGGAAGCCGGCAGCATATGTCATCGAGAGGCAAAGTAAGTTGCAACTCACATTAAATAACCAGAAACGAAGGACGGTCGGTAGTAGTATTAGGAGCAAAAAGTGGCTGGCTAGCCGCAAGAAGACCGTACGGGCCTGATGGATGATGGATAATGGATAAATGGATGATGGATGATGCGGCGAAAGCGACAGCAAAAGCAGGCGGCGACGGGAGAGCAAAGCGAGCTCGTCAAAAGGGCGAAGACAAGCGGCTAACGTCGACAACAGAAAAGCAACACGAAGATGTCCTCAAAATGATTAGGGGGGAAGCGAGTGGTGGTGTTGAGGTTTGAATGAAAGAAATGGAAGACGGCGAGCAAAAGCGAACGGAGCCTAATGGCCCCGGACAGGTGATGGACGAAAGAGGAGCAGCAACTTGCTGGGGTCGGGCGTTGCACAGTGCACTGGCACAGTGTGGCGTATGCGGTACGGGTCTTGGGCCCCTAAATAAGGTCTGTCGTTCAGGTCACGGCGGCGTCTCTTGATCAAAATCATTCAACCAAGGACTGGGGACAGCGAGAGGAATGCACTTTGCGTGTCGATGCCATGAGCGGTTCGGCGATGATGATGGCCACAGCGAGCTTATCAGCGGTCGATATAACGAGTGATCGAGCGAGTTGGACAGAGGAAAGGGGTGCGACTCGTTAGGGAGCTGAGTGTGTTAGTTCCCAGTTCCCACCAACGCACTGTCAACTCTTCTGGGGCTACCTGAGGTTTAGTGAGATCTGGTAAGCCACCCCAGCGCGCGCGAAAGCGAGGTGCCAACAGAACGACAGCCAGCCAGCCAGCCCAGTGGAGAGGAAGAAGGACTTGGCGAAGAGGAACCCCATAGATCATAATAGGCCAGAGGTGGCCCATTAACACGTTGGGTCCCTATCCTCTCCCGATTACCACCTCGCTAATTAGCATCCTTGCCCCTTGAGAACCAAGCGATACCAGTCGCTGGCACCACGATCACGGTTTCGGTCGCTGAACCCATCTACGGCGGTGGTGCTGATGCCAATGACACACTGCGTGCTCCGTACATATGCTAACTAGGCTCAGCCGGCTCAGGCGTGCCAGGTCGAGCCACAGGGGGTCAGGCTTAGCCGGACTCCGGGGAGATCATGGAATGACTGCTGCTATTTTAACCTGGAGTGTGTGAGGACTCGAAATGGACGGACGCTAGTCTCAAAGGCTCCTCCGAGACAATTCTCCAGTGGGCTTTCAGTGTGCTAGAGTTCAAGACATGGTGTGGACAGAGGCTGGTTCATTCTGGAAGAGGCGGACCAGGCCAAGACAGGCAAAAGGCTCAGTGGCTTTCCATGATGGCTTACTACCTTGGGTGCGGCGGACAATCCACCAAATTCACAGGCGCCTATGCGCCCTGGGCCGTCAGGGGATCCAGGCATGTGCTTACACATTTACAACGTCCACATGGTCCAGTAAATTGGGTGGCATCGGGGGAGCAATACTTTGTCGATAGCGTCGTCGAGCAGCGGCGTGCATTACAAGTACGGGATGCGTCCCGTGCCGTGCTCTGCCTTATTGTTTGGCTCTCCCGGTTCTGGGGAAGGACAGCAGAACGGGCCAGAGTTGAATCATGCACGACAAAGCACAACAGAGGGTAAACGGGATCGGACAAGGACACAAGACTTGAGTACGTATCCAGAGACGGGTGGCTTGGAATGTCTCACGTCGCAAGAAAGAAGCATCATCATCACTACTGCATCATACTGCTGGCGTCGAGCTCTCCATAATATTATCCGTTTTGCAGTTCGGGAAATTCTCCCTTTGGCCAGATTGGCTAGGTAGTTAATTCCGTGGCTGGAGAGGACGAGAACGTCTTGGCTAAGAAACTAACTACTAGGCTGTGCGGCGGCTGCTACTACTACCTACTGCTGGACACCTAATCTTGTCTAGAGCTGGCTGGTGGAGATTTCCTCCAATTTTATAAGTCCATTTATCTATCTAGTATCAACCAGACAGTTGCTTGGGTTTCCTTTCATTGATCACTAAGTAAGTATGTGTCCACCCCAGAAGGATTCCTGAAAACAAGGGCTTAATGCCGAGGTTCCAAGGCGTGGATAATGCTCCAGCGGTGGTCAGTATGTACTCCATCCTTTACGATGCATGTGCGGGCAGTTTCTATTTCCAGTGACGAATGTCTAGGATTAGAAAGAAAGAGAGAGCGGAGACATGCTGTGGAGCTCCTGAAGTTGAACTGTGCACTGTATACTCCGTACAGATCCAACGTCATTCAGTCATAAGTTGCGATCCCGTCGAGCTAGGCATCGGCCGTGGAAAGGGGAGATCCTCTAATGTCATTCCAGGACAAAGAACCAACGGCGTAGGGGGGGAGGGGATGATTATTCTGGCACGCCGAAAGTGCCAAGTACACCAGGTAAGTTACAACCCGGCCCCTTCGGATATTGGTTCTGAAATGGAATTCATGGGTGAATGGGATGGACGGCTGCGCTGGGGCCCTTTTCACGGGCTGGGGGTTCAGCCAGGCCAGCCAGGAACAACAACATACTAATAACAACAACGCACAACAACAACCCGAGCCCGAAACCATCATCCCACGAGAGAGAGAGAGAGAGAGAGGAGCCCTTTTCCTCCTGGAAATCATTCGAGTCGTTGTTCAAACAAGCCCTTGTCCACGACCGCTGCCACTGACGTCTGTGATGGATGCGATCTGCAGGAGCAGATTGACGATCCCAGAAGCCCGAGGAGGAAGAAAGAAAGAGAAAACTCTGGCTTCACGACGTTTGTGCGCTGGCTGGTCCTTTTTCTGCACGGAAAACTTGATCATGACGCCCAGCCCTGGGAAGTTGAAGAGATTTAATACGATGCGACGCGCGCCCGTGGCTAGGTTCTCTCTCCACTTGAACACATTGCACTGTACTCCATACTCCGTAACTTATGTACCGTACAGTAAGTACCCTTCAACCTCGTTCCCCATTGCAACCCAGGTTCGATGCGACGTAGTTAAGTACCTAGGAAGCGACTCCAATCTTGTCCTTCAAAACTCAATCCCGATCGGGTCAAGTCAGGCACGTCGTCTCGTCAGGCAACAAGAGCCGAGGGCCCTCCTTTTTTCCCAGCCGCCCCTGTCTCTCTGTACATACATACTACATACAGTATGTTGTGTGGGGATGCTCGGCGGTTTTAGAGCAAAGCTTGGCCAATGCATCGATGGCCAGGGGCTCAACCGTCTTTCATCTGCTCCTTCATCGGTGATGCACAGAGAGAGAAAGATGTGAGATTCGTGTAGACGGCGGGGCGCAGACAGGGATAAGAGAGCCGTTGTCTGTTGTTGAAAAGTTATTTCCGCCTCGTCCGTCTCGTCGGTCCATCTCCATGATACTCACATGTACGGACGGGCTGGAGTTCAATGGATGCAAGGCTGGAGCGGCTCTGTCTCCTTTTAGCTAAGTACGTACCAGGTG
Organism: Fusarium staphyleae; assembly: GCA_017140175.1. Lineage (NCBI taxonomy): Eukaryota > Fungi > Ascomycota > Sordariomycetes > Hypocreales > Nectriaceae > Fusarium > Fusarium staphyleae. The sequence goes on from JADDON010000037.1 coordinate 19,456, forward strand.
CAATCATGAAGACAGAAGCTGAAAAAGCAAGTTGACAGTTACGGGTCCAAAACGCTTCCTTTTGCTGCTAAACCGACTGCGTGGCTCCGTCGTCTCACATCGTCCACAAATTCCTTCAGCGATTTAACCACACAGTACGGAGTACCTACTCAGTACTCCATACTCCATACACGACACCTTACAATTTGCTACGTACCGTAAAGCGGTTGCTATTAAAGGCACACCAACAAGGAGCGGCTGAAGCTTGTTTTTTTCTGTTCTTCCCCAGTTTTATGCAGCCCCCCCTCTCCCTTTCTTCCCACTGTGGTCCCTGCAATACTTCGTATCGTTTTGGCTCCAAATCTCACCATTAAGCCAGGGATGGTTTACATATTAAAGGAGAGTCGAGTCGTTGTTGTCAAGACGCGTCAAAGGGATATCAACAAGGGGTCCGCTATGAACCGGGTTGTCTTGTTGGAACAACTCCCTTGATAGACCCCTCCAAAATCATCATCGTCGTCGTCGTCGTCATGAGAAGAAGCCAGCCTTATCCTCAGGGACAACCAATCCATCATCGTGCTCCTGAGCAAGGCAAAAGAGCCCACAAGCTCCAAACCCAATACTCTGTCGAGGAATATTTGCTCGGATGCCACGGTAATTTGCTCCCGGTTGACTCTCCCCGACTGACGGATCAGTAAGACACGGCAGCTTTGGACAATGCCGATGCATGTCGAACACATGAATTGCGCGGCCTCGGTGGATCAAGCGCCCCCCGATACGCTAACTTGTAAGACAGGGCAAAGACAAGATGTGTGCCGCACAGTGTGAATGGTGTGATTGGGCATGATGTTGTTGACGGCACCAGCAGACATCCATCATGGACAAGGACAATGCTGTTTATTGTATTCCGCATATTGCCCTCGGAAAGATCAACCAGACTGCAAAGTGTGGGATAGAAACGTGACGCCCGCAAGCCAGTAATTCATCCACCGTGGGATCTCGGCTGACAATTGGACAACAACCCGCCATTATTATTGCGCCTGCGCTTACGGCGGATCGGCTACCAATGTTTCTCTCCTCATAAGCTGCCCCCCTCTCTCTCTCGGTCTCTCTCGACTCTGGGACGCAAAATCCGGTGATGCGGGCATGATGATGACCGCCTCCGTAGTCCCGGCCGTACCTCTCAATCAAGCATGTCCTGCCTGACCCGTTGCCCACTCAAGTACGAGCAGCGACATCCGATATTACCGTCCCGAACACAACCCGAGGATTGTCACCTCCCTCCGGGGGCTAGACCTATACCATTGCTGGCTTAAGTTGCGAACAACACTTGCTCTTTCTCGACACTAAGTTACAGGGTAACTCGATAACCACGGAGCGATATTGCGACACAAAATAACCGTGATTCCAGTCTACAAGTAGAGCCGAGAGGGCGCAACTTAGTTAGGTCGCCCGAATGACGCTGCTACGACACCAAATACCACGCTGCTTCACAAAAACACGGCCATATTCTGTCACAGCAGCCAATCATGACACGGCCAAGCTCGAGCCTTTACACTTCCTTGCCTCTACGCAGGTCAGAGCGATTTGACTATCCAGAGACGGAGACAGAGACAGAGACAGAGACAGATACCCATCCGGCCTAGGCCAACTCTAGATAGAGTACGGAGTAACATACGGAAGTAGTTACTAACGTTAAAAAGACTTCTCAACCAGATGGGCCAGGGTGTGGCGGATCGCCTGCGCATGTGGGCGAATAGCGGACATGGATTGGATCTAATCAATCTCTCTTGCCCATTTTTTTGCCTCGCGAGGCCCGCTTCTTTTAAGCTGCAGAGTTGGACCTTGGACCCTTTTGAGCTCGTCGGAGAACCGGATAAACACCAACAAGCTTAACTGCTTAAGGGTCTTCGCTAGCCCTTGGCTAGCACCAGCTTTGAATTTCAAACTTCGACCTTGAAACCCGACCTCGATCTCGAGCTCACATCGCCGTCATTGTCTTCCGCCCCCGTTCCTCTTCCAAAGGGCGATCGATATCTTGCGCCGCGACAATGAGTTCCCCATCAACACCCAGGTCTGGCCACATGAGGCGTCCCTCGTTGCTCGCCAGCGACGATGGCCACAACCCTCTCGGCACGCGAACAGGCGCTCTCCAGAACCTCATCCGCAGTCGTTCTTCCCAGAGCGTGCACAGCATGGCCGCCTCCGTGCATTCACACCCAGCCCACCCTTCAGCGACCTTCTGGGCCGGCCCGGACGACGAAGAGACGGCCTTGCTGCTGCACGGCCGCGGCCATGATAACGACGACCTGGGCCGACTACTCGCCGACGAGCGCCGTCTCACCCAGCTGCTCAATGGACCAGCAAATCGCAGCGCAAAGCTCATCGGTCGAAGCAACCCGCGATATCGCTGGGAGCAGTACTGGAAGCCCGAGGAGGAGCTCTCTGCCATGACCAAGCCCCTGTAGGTCCTCAATTCGTCACGGCGCATATCTTCCCAGCCTGACTGACGGTCATAGACGAGAGTATTATCAGCGAACGAACGAACTGCTCCAGCAATATCTCTACATTGATGCGCTCCTCGACTCCGCGATCCCCCACGAGCTACTCAACGAGTACCAGACCGAGCTGGAAGCCTCTGCTTTCAGGCCCATCGATGTCCCAGACACAATTACGGAAGAACCATCAACCACGTCCGACTCGCCGCCGCTGAACGGCTCGACTCCCCAGTCCTTTACTCCAGGATCATACGGCACCGTCAAGGGTATTAACCCTCCTGCGAAAATACCTCCGGGTCGTCAACCCAAGGACATCTTCCGTTCCTCGGAGAGTCTACCCCTCCTCCAGCGCCAGGAGGGCGACGAAGACGACGACGACTCAGATACGCCCTCGAGGACAGCCAGCCTTCAAGATGGCGCGGGTCCCAAGCCTAACTTGCCGTGGTTGGAGGACGCTGATATCGACAGCGACGACCCTGTTGTGACCTTTGCCATCTGGGTCAACTTTATCGCAAACGCCATTCTTCTGGCTGGAAAGCTTGTCGTCGTCGTCTCCGTCCCATCCATGTCCGTTCTTGCAAGCTTGGTCGACGCCGTGTTGGACTTCCTCAGTACTGTGATTGTCTGGGTCACCACCCGTCTCATCTCTTCTAGCCATCAAGACCAGTATAGCTACCCTGTCGGCCGTCGAAAGTACGTTTATGGTTACCCCTCTCTCTCTCTTCGCTTCCCTGTGCATAAAAGCTAATACGTATTACTAGGCTTGAGCCGCTTGGTGTGCTGGTCTTCTCGATCATCATGATCACGTCTTTCTGCCAAGTCAGTCTCCAATGTATTCAGCGCCTCATGGACCCTGATCATCATATTCTCGAGCTCGGCATCCCCGCCATCGCCATTATGGTTTCTACCATTATCATCAAGGGTGCCTGCTGGATCTGGTGCCGTGTCGTCAAGAACTCTAGTGTCAGAGCCTTGTAAGTCTCTCCTCATTGTTGGGCTTAAATCGGTTTCTAATATCATGACCCCCAGAGCCGATGATGCCAAGACCGATGTCATTTTCAACACTGGGTCCATTCTATTCCCCATCAGTAAGTACCTAATCACAACCCTTGATGCGCGATCGGGCTGTTGCATGTCTTGGCTGCACCATGAACCCTGCTGACTATTTTCTTTTCCTCATCTGCAGTCGGCTTCTACGGACGCATCTGGTGGCTCGATGCTGTGGGCGGCCTGCTCCTCTCTATGGTGGTTATCTTCAATTGGAGCCAGACCTCGGCTCACCACGTCCGCAATCTCTCGGGCTTCTCGGCCCAGCCCGATGAACGTAACCTGCTGCTCTACCTGACGATGCGCTTCGCCACGGCCATCCGTCAGATCCAGAACCTGCGAGCCTACCACGCCGGCGACAAGCTCTTTGTCGAGGTCGACATTGTCCTCTCTGCGGCCACCCCCCTCAAGGATAGTCACGACCTAAGCGAAGTGCTTACCTACTTCCTCGAGGCCGTGCCCATCGTCGACAGAGCCTTCGTCCACGTTGATTACACGAGCTATAACGCCCCGACTCACATGCTCAAGACGTCTGCGGCCCAGAAGCCGAAATAAGCTGGGCCTGGGAGAGGCCGTAAGCGGAGAGGCCACCTTTCATCTCACCTTGCGTCTAGGCGATAAGCTAGTCCCTGCGGGGCTTGCCAGACGTGTTGGCAGATGCACATGTATATTAGATCTCCTGTCATGAAGAATATGGGTAAAAAGCTGTGAGGGCGTTCTGGATTTATTGAAGAAAAAAGCTGTGTACTACTATTATAAAGGTGGGAGGGACTATCACCATAGAGCTGTTGTGATGGGTTTTTGGCCTCAGCCATGATTTAGAGCAAGAAAAGAAAAAAAGAAAAACCTAGACAAGCATATCATCATGTCTCCGACTGCCATCCCATTATCCTCCTTAATAGGGAATGCCGTTGGTCAGCAGCTGGAACTGATCGTAGATGCCAGTGCTGTGGCTCGAGTAGCTTGTCTTGATGAGATGCTTCATAAAGTTGGCAGCGTCACGCTCGCTCTTGTCCAGGACGAAGCGCTCGCGGAAGTGCTTGACACTTTCGGGCTTGAAGCACGGCAGGCCGCTGTCCATCATGAGCCAGACGATCTGGCTGAGCTTCTCGCAGTACTGGCGGCTGGCAAGGAAGGCCTTGACGCAGAGCTCCTCAAAGGCCTTGAAGCTCTGGTGCTCCATGGACCCGCCCATGACGGCCACCATCTCGGTGGTGAGCTTGAAGGGGGCGCGTTCGAACTTGATGCCACCGGGCGCGATATCGAAGCAGAAGCCAAAGTCGATGTGCAGTATGTGGCCGGCATCGTCGACCATGATGTTGCCGTTGTGACGGTCCTTGAACTGCAGCAGGTACGAGATGACCGAGTAGGCCGCCATCGACTTGACAAAGTTGCTGCGGGCCCGCTGGAACCGGAGCGAGTTTTCGTTGCCGTACTTTGAGATGAAGTAATCGTACAGGCCGTTGACAGCCTCGCGGCCCAGCATGTCTCGCGAGATGGAGTTGGGCAGCACGTCAATGACACCGCAGCCGGGGGCCGTGGCAGTGACTCGGTATGGGAAGACATATACGTCAAGGCCGACGTCGTGGAAGATGCCTCGGAACGCTGCAATCATCTGCAACGCCAGAACATCCTGTCGACAGTCATCGCCGACTTTGAAGATTGCGGACTGCCAGACCTCAATGGTCTGCTCAGGGGTGCCATGGTTTTCGCCGTCATTCTCTTCCATCATCTCATCCACCTCCGAAGGACCGCCCTTGTTCTTCTTGATGCGGAACGTCGCCATGTATGGTGCCTTGGCGTGACTCTGCAGAGGCTTTCCTGATTTGCGGTCGATACCGATAACCACGCCGTCAGGGTTACTGGGTAGGTAGACGCCAACCTCCACCTTGATCTTGCGCAGCTCTTCCTCGATCTTTTGTTTCTTCTCTGGCTTAGGTTGCTTGATGAAAGGCTTGAGCTTGCCGGATATGTCAGTAACCTCGTCAAAGAAGGAGAATTCTCGCTCGTAGAATTCCTTGTCCTCGGGCGCAAAGCCATCAACCATCTTGCCCATCACCATATCTAGGGTTGGCTTAATTTCGTCTGGAATCTGGGCATCGTCATCCTTGTACGAGTTTGCTTTCATGTTCCAGATGATTTGATGGGCAAACAGCTGGGAGAACTGCGCGGTTTCGAGGATGTACCGCTGCACATATGCAAGGGCGTCATAGCGGAGCGTTTGGACGATCTGAGGGACATAGAAGAAGGTAACGTCGGCTGAATGACTTTCGAGCGCACGCATGGCATACTGTATGACGAAGGGATGGTTCTGATAGGCCGGCAAGAACATTGTGACGGCCGTGATGGGGTTTACTGGCTGCCAGAACAAAAGATACTACAGACGTTAGACATGAGATGCGAACAATAGGGGATACGGAACATACCTTGAGCTGCTGCAGGCCGACATCCTCTGGAAGGAATCCTCCGAATATCAAGTGTAGAGCCTCAGATTCAGAGACGGCCTTCTCGGGCATAGTAAGCAGCAAGAATCTGATATCGCGCTGAAGGCGAGGGAACGGGAACCGAGTCGCCAGCTCGATCGCGATAGCAGGATCCTGCCACCAAGCTGTCCGCACAAGGGGCAGAAGAGCAGCCTCTGTCGCCATCTTGTTGGCTGGCTGAGTCAATGCCTGGTTGGTACCGGTCTGAAGAGGATTCACCCAGACGAGCAGACGAGATTGCTCATTCCTCAGCAGCAGATCGAGTAGCTGTTCCTTGGCCTGGAGTGACTTGACATTCCCGACAGTTTGGGCACCAATGAATGAGACGACCTGTAAAGCCGCAAGAAGGTCCGAGATGAGTCGAATCTCAGTCTTGATTTGCAAGAGATTACTGCCAAACGACCACTTTGGCGCATATCTAAACCAGTTCAAGCCTGCTGACAGGAGTCTCTCCTTGAGTTTCCATTGCGTGGCCGGCTTGAGCGTGCTGCCGGCTCGCAGGACACGTAGACCGAATAAGACGATCTGGAATCGAATCTCTCTGGCCATGGGATGGGTTGCACACTGCTTCATTGCATCGAGGGTAAGGTCGAGCGTCCGAAGGAACACCCTCTGTATGTCAGGACTGCCATGTCTCGTAGCGTTGAAGTGACTGGCGAAGAACTGGAGGAGCCGGATATGAGGAGCAAGAATGTCATGCACCAGCTGTTTCTTCTTTGCAAGCGCTTCCAGTTCGCTGGGTGCAAACTCCTCCTTCAAAAAGAAGGGATCAACGTGGTTCAAGGTAGGGCTGAACAGTCCAACTTTCCTTGAAAGAGTAAACTCCCACTGTTGAGCAATCTCGTTCAAGAGCTTGGGTTCGAGTCTTGGGTTCTCATTCATCACGCCAAGCCACAGCGAGACACCAAGCTTGATAGACTGCTTTGTGAACAAGGCGAACGGGATGCTCACGAGATAATGGGCGATGGCAGCTTCGTCCTTCTGGCTGCGGCACAACAGAGCTGCTGCCCTTCGAAGAATCTCTCGCACTTCGGTGATGGAGGTGCTCGTCTTGCTCAGGATTCTAGCCTCAACATGAGCGAGTGCAGTTGTCGCGTTAGCACTCTCCTTGACGGATGACTGCACAAAGGACATGCGACGATTGTGGTTCATAAAACTGATAAGCTCCGTGCCACGATCGGGAAGCGTCTCGCCGTATCGGTACTCCTGGCGAGTTGTGTATTGGGCCACAAAGTCGGATGCTGTGTTGATGCTCGAGTTGCCAATTCTGTCCATGGACTGCAAACGATTATCCGTTGAAGGGATCATCGAGCCGAGTTCTGTAGCCAACGACCTTCCGAGAGACACATGACCGTATGCTCCTTCATCGCTGAACTCTGATAGATAGGTCTGCAAGAGCCCCTTGACATCCAAAGGAGACAGGTTGATAGCAGCGTTGACCCAGACCTTGGCTCTGCGGTTGAGTATATCCACCGTCCACCTTCGAAAGTCATAGTCATCTGAGAGCTGAACGGTCACCCTGCCAAGGTCTGACTTGAAGGTAGAGCGGGGGTCGTAGGGATCTGTTTCTGCCTCCAGGCAGCTCGACCACATCAGGGAAAGTAGCTCCAGCAGAGCAAAGAGAGACGACCTGTGGCAAAGAGCTGAGGGGATTTCGTGAAGGATACGATCGGCACAGGCAAATGCAGCTTGCTGAACTCGTTCGATCCGATGGCAGCAGCTACAGAAAATGGTTGCAAGCTGTTCAGCAGCGTACTGTGCAGAAAAGGTCGCCTCACCCCCTGCCTGGGTTTTCCTAATGTACTTATCGATGACTGCAGCTGCAACGCCTTCCATTGCACTGCTGAATTCACCCTTTGACATGCTCGGTTCCAGGAAATATGACAGAACTCTTGTGCAGTTACCCGAGTCAGCTCGAAGAGTTTCCATAAGGTAGGCAGCTTGTAGAAAGATGACCTTGCGATAGCTCAGACTCCTGATTTCGTTGGCCTTGGTAGGGACAAGGTCGCTCAGAAGCTTCTTCTGGAGTGATTCTCGATCGTTACTGGAGCCTCGTCGCAGAACAGTGTTGAGTTCAATATCACTTTCGACTTGTTCGCCTCGTTGTTCCGCAACTAACGGGGGAGAGTGAATAGCAATTACTCGCAGCTCGTTCAGGTACTGCTTGCCACGGTCTGTATTCGTAGTAAAGCCGTGGACCACAATGTTAAACCAAGCATCTCGAAGGAGAGAGTACGTCTCGTCGTCGGTAATCGGGTCGGACGCAAAGTCATTACTGGACATAAAGATGGCCAAGGGATGGAGCAGCTCAGCAATCTCCTTGGCAGCCAATTGCACATCAGATTCCTTGGCATGGTTGCTTGAATGAGCATCACCGAGTCCAATGATGCTGTCGAGCATGTGTTCGAAGTAGATGTCAAACAGCTGCGAATCGCGTCGAAGGTTGGCAGATATGAAGGTGCGAGCGTTCCTCACCTACACAAGTCAGCAACTCCAGAGTATAAGGAGGACAGCAATGACTTACAGCTTCAAGCAAGAACAGCTGGCTTTCGACGACTCCACTATGGCTCAACCTGGTGAACAGCTTCAGCAGAGAGCGAAACTCAAGCTGACCACCCTCGAGGGCCAATGCGGCCGCTCCGCTAATGATTCGAGCATCCACACCCGTGTTTACCTTTTCTAGCTTCTGTTGCAGCATGGATTGGGCCAAGGCAGTGATCTTCTCGTCCTTGAAAGCAGCGGCAATTCCGCAGATAGTTTGCACAACATTGCCGGAGACAATTGCGGTTTCCTCCTCACCATACATCTGCAGAGAAATAGAGCTGCCTATGGATCGGCGGTTGGCGTAGATGGAGGTAAGTCCAGGTTCAGCGGCTGCGCCATCGACTTGGCCATTTGTGAAGCCTTGCTCCGATCCTGGACTGAGCACATTACCCAGGGTGTAGAGCGTGCTGATCACTGCATCCTTGGAGAGCATCTTGAGAACATATGCCAAGCTGTTGGACGCGATTGTCACGGTGTTCCTCTGAGGTGCTTCCTGCACAATGAATCGAGGCAGAATGCGGCTGACATTTGACGAGAAAGACGGGGAGACCTGGCATATCAAGGCCAAGCACCGAAGTGTCACAGAGGCCAGAGTCGCATCGGCCATCTGTACAGAGTCATCCAGGGTTTCCTGAAGCCAGTTCATGAGAATCTCCGTATCAGCGGCCTCTTCATTCAACAGTGCGCAGTTGAGGTACGCAATCAGGGCTGCAGCTTTCACAGCATAAGCAAGGCTCTGCTGGTCAGGCGATCCCATACGGATGAAGTCAACACCAGCTTCGATGTACTGAACCTCTTCGATGGCGAAACCAGCATAGGACCCAACAGTGTGGAAATCGCCGTCATGGGCCTGTGAGGAGCTTTTTCGCAGGTCATCACCCTTTGAAATATAGATATCGAGCACATGAGCTTGTCGTAGAGCACGAGGATCCTCTACCATCAACGACGTGCTTGCGACAACTAGCCATGCGAAACTCCGATGTAGGAGCATAGCACCCAGGGGTCGTCCGGAAGACGCGTACTGTCGCAGATATCTCTTCCATTCCTTAACCTCACGATCCTGACTATGAGAGTTGCGGATGGTCGACAGCGCAGTCTCCACTGCGACAAGGAAGGGCTCCGAGAGGAGCTCCCTGACTTTCTGAATCAAAGCGAGCCGGCCACCAGCTCTCCAAAAGTCTGCCTGCGCAGCTGCAGCGTCTAGAAATCCAAGCAGCGCGACGGCGATCGTTGCGGTTCGGATCGCATCCTCCAGGTGAGGGTTGTCGGGGTCTCCAGCTTGAGGGGAGAGAATGCTCTCAGTAGCTCGTGTGCACGAGTTCACAAATGCCCAGATCTTATCCGCCACGTTCTCCTGGAGCTCATCATAGTTGATGCCCAGAGCCAGCAGTGCCCCTGTTACATGAAAGGCGAGTGCTTCGGTCGGGGACGGATCGATTTTTCGGAAGAAGGGCGACGGAACGAAAACCTGGATGTGTGCTTCGAGGATATACGGGAACAGCTGGTAGGAGAGTCTCTGCGCACTCTGGCTGGACTTGATCTTTGGCGCCGTCTTACACAATGCGATCAGAACCTCGAATTCGCGAATAGACTGTGCTTGTTAATCCCCTGGTCTCTTGCATTCCAAAGTCTCGGGTCAACCAACCATGGGGACCCGGCCCAGGGAGTTCTTATTCTGATAGCCATTGACATAGTCCTTGCTTTTGGATCCAGCGTGACATGCCCTACATAGTCGGTCGAGGTCGGATCGATCAAACGATGTCGTGGAGCTGGTCGCAGAAAGCGAAGCGATCTTTTGCAGCGCTTTGGATCGGATGTCGCCAGTCATTATGACTACGTATTGCAGCCTTGTACCGCAGAACACAACAAGTCAAAGAATGCAGCCCCAGAGGAGCGAGTGTCAACAAATTTGTTTCTCGATCTGAGTCTTGAGATGCGCTCGCGAAATGACGGATGCCAGTTTAGGAGGTGTACCCCCGGTCATCCCTGTCAGTTAAGCTTAGTCATCTTGAGCTACCCCAGCTCTACCTTAAGCACGGGCAAGGCTGCAAGCTTGACGCGTGCGTAGTCGACCACCTCAGCTCAGCTCAAGCGACAAGGCAACATCGTCGAGTTCATCACCGCCGCATATCAAATAATCCCCGAATCTTCAAGCGCTTTAGGACCACCCAAACAACACCGCGATCATGGCTGCCATGTTTAGCCAGAACCCCGTGATGAACGGGCCCAACTACGCCTTCTCCGATGCCCCGAAGACCAACAATGGCGAGTTTCGGGAACATCGATTCAACCCGTGAGCCTACTCTGCGATAATTATCCAAGCTTGTCACTCACCTGTTCATAGCTACACCGATAACGGCGGCTCAACCCTTGCCATCTCTGGAGCCGACTTCACCATCATGGCCGGCGACACCCGTCACACCAGCGGCTACAGCATCAACTCTCGCATGTCCCCCAAGGTCTTCAAGATTGGGGGCACCACAGCTTCCCAAGACGACGCCTCGCTAGTTCTCTCTGTTGTCGGCTTCGCTGCCGACGGTGAGGCCCTCCGTGACCACCTCGACACCATCTGCAAGGTCTACCGCTACCGCCACGGCAAGCCCATGTCGGTCAACGCCTGCGCCAAGCGCCTCTCCACGGTGCTCTACGGGAAGCGCTTCTTCCCCTACTACTCGCATGCGATGCTCGGCGGCCTGGATGAGGAGGGCAAGGGTGCTGTGTACTCCTACGACCCCGTAGGAAGCTACGAGCGTGAGCAGTGCCGCGCGGGTGGCGCGGCGGGCAGTTTAATCATGCCGTTCCTGGACAACCAGGTCAACTTCAAGAACCAGTACATCCCTGGGAGCGGAGAGGGACACGAGCTGCAGGAGCGGGAACGACGTCCTCTGACGCGGACAGAGGTCGAGACCCTGATCAAAGATGCATTTGACGGTGCCGTGGAGCGTCACATTGAGGTTGGCGATAACCTCCAGATGGTTATCATCACCAAAGATGGTATCGAGGAAGTTTTCGTGCCCCTGAAGAAAGACTAGATAGGTGTTGGGGTAAGGACAATGTATAACAGAATTATCTTAGACGCCGGGAATCAATGAACCTTCTGTGCAGTCAGTCTTTTCTGGTTATCTGCTCTGTCATATTCTGAAGCATCCTCTTGGGGGCTATGCTGGACGTAGGGTTCCTTGCCCTTCCCGTTGGTAGAGAGTTCCGCAATCGTGTATCTCATAGGTTGCAGGTCAATGATCTTGACAGTGACTACTGTGGTATTCTCGACCACACAGAGTGTCTTCAGCTTACTTAAAGCTTTACAAAGATGAGGATGGCGCACTGTGGCTCAAAAACAATACCATCAGCTCTTACAACACTAGCAGTGGCCATGGTTGTACCCTAAGCAGGGTGTATCGGATATCTACTTAATACAGGGACGACCTCACCAAAGAGAGTAAACTTTGTCCTTATTATTTCCGATGAGCCTTTGTTATTTCATAATTTTATTTGGGTGACAGTCAATGTCAAATTTACAGTATACCCTAGTTCTAGCCCTTTGGTGTAAGTGCGCAGCTGAGCAGTATGTTACTGCTTGACAATATGGTCATCGCTGAACTCAGCCAGAGGCGATCGAGGGAAGTTCAAAGGGCGAAACTCTGTCCTTACATGGTGTTTCAGCCACCCCGAATAGTTACATAGCATACCCCAATATTCATCGTCATTGCAAGTTCTCCTAACACCGACCTTAGCCTGTCCCATCTAGCAATATGTGAGCTTGACGTTATCACTACCAACGCACCGGGTCAGATCATTCCCGGCAGAGGTTAACGGCACTTGGATTCCATGAGCGCGTCTAGACTCTTCTAGGCGTTCCCCATAGCATCGCAAGCGCGGCAAAGTGGCAACACCACGGTTGACTTGTGCAAATCTTGGAAGCACGTTAGCTCGGAAACTTCCAGCTGGGCTTGTTTTCCTCGTTCCTTTTCCCGAGGCCAAGGAACAAGAAAGGTTTCTGGCCGAGATCCATGTGAAACGTATAGTCAAGTACGGACCGAGAGGCCAGAGTGCGCCGGAACGTTGACGGACCGGGTGACTGACATCGAGATGGAGTCATATGTGGCCTAGATCTTTAGGATGGAGCCAGTGATGCCGAGTGGCCAGCACCGCCCAAGCTGAAGCTCCTGAAGCCATCGGACCATGGATTCCCCAAGTCTACAACGGTAGAAGTGTGGAACGTGAAACGTTGATAACGCCCGACCCACAACAAGACTTGATATATCGTAATCTGCAATTCAGCCCTGAGAGATTCAAGGGCTTCCACTAAGTGCCATACGGAGTACAGGCATACCCAAGCTCGGAAATATGGTCTACCCAGGTCCTCATCTCCGGCTAAGCGCTTAGGCTCGTTTAGACACGTCGGGACAACGACTTTCCGATGCAGACCACAAGGATACGGTTGAAAGCAGTTGAACCGAGATGTTGGATACGCATGCTGTCTGGTCATCGTCTCAAGAAGCCACTGCAAAAAGAGAAATGTCTTGTCCTATCACACCACAGGATCAATGCTCTCGTTAAAAGTGTTCGCTGGCGATACACACCACACTTGCATCGTTGAATACACGTGGTACTCTCATAGTCTAGCCCCAGTCAAGCTTGCCCATCTTTTCCAGAGCATGGTTTGGTCGGTTGTCATTTCAGCTGCTCAGGGGTCCAACTCAAACCATCCTTGTTGTGGACTGGTATTGGTACCTTGGAAATGCCCTTGACATGATGGTTATGGGCTAGTAGAATCATGCAGCAGCCTGCTTCCCGGAAATGCTGGCCAGACAGCCAGACTAGCTGGTGTGGTGACATTATCGTTGGAGGATTCAAGGTCTGATGCCTCAGCCGGAGATCTCTGGGCTGAGGCTCGAACGGTGTCGACTGTTGACCACAGCCTTGACTTGGCAATTCGGCACATACTGAGCCTAGGCCGTATTGCTCTCTAATCCACAACGGTTCGCTTGGACACGCCGTGACGCCCCTTTAGCGAACCTAGTTGCCGAGTAAGACAGGTCATTTGCCACCAAGACGACGACAGGAGAGAAAAGGCGTGTCGTGCATGCTAGCATAATAAGCTAAGGCGGATAGAGGGAATGGAGTCTTCCACGGCCTGTACGCGAGTTGATGGCTTGAGGTCGCTTAGGGCGATACAACAGGCGCAATGCAGACTTCAGCTGAGAGTGAATGTGAACTCCATGCAGGGATACTGGGCAGGAGGCAGTAACATGCTCCCACTGGGGATCCTGGACCTCCAAGTTGACTAGTTAAAAGACTGCCAGTAATAAACCACTGTGGCCTATTCCGTACCAACGGTTTGTCCCCGTTAGTCCAATATTGAACCTCGAGATCAATGAATCGATTGGTGGCTACATCATCAGTGATCGACGTTTTATTGTTTCATGATATGATGAGAAGCTCGGGGATTCATCTTGACCACCAGAACTACCAGGCTTTCAACATGGATGGAAGTTCGATGCTAAACTTGGCTCAAGGACGATTTGCGGACCTAGCCAGAACTGATCAGTATGTAAGCATAACTACAGTAGATGTAACAGCCGACGGTACTCGGGAAAGGGTTTGCCACTCTTCGGTTGGCCTCTGCCTGTACATATGTTGGAAGCAGCAAGATGCTCCGTTCTGGTCAACGGTTCGGTCACGTCCGTTACAAGACTGAGAACGGAGAGAAACATGAACGGGGCGAGGTGTGGGCAGGTCCGTTTCTATTTCCAGAACGTAAAGGCAGCGTAACGTCTTTTGCCACCTGGGATGATTGGAGCTCCAGACCATGACGGTGAATCAATTGTCATTATCAAGTCAACATCCTGGCGAGCTCTCGGCTCCTGGATTGCATTTGGGCCGGGGCTTTCGGGCCTTCAGGTTCAAGCCTCAAAGGAGCCGTTCTGCCACTGCGGCTTACACGTCGGCACAAGTGACAGGCGACGATCATAACCATATCGCGCTCACAAGCCACATGAACCCTGGTTATGTACTGTACGGTGCTCCGTTTGTAGCGGCTTGCCATGGTTGAAGGCTGTTTGTAAGCCTACAGTAATTACGGAGGCATCGTCGTTATTGCGTCATTATGGTTGTACGTCGGACGGAAGATAGACATGGGGGCCTAAAACGGATAGGATCGGCGGTAAAGGTCTGGACCCCTGTTGACAGAAAGTGGCGAGAATGCTAGACAAGGAGAAGATAGGTGTCCAATCCCCTTGGCTGTGCGAAGGCTACAATCGGGTACCGTTCCGAGGCTCCGCATCAATCAGGGACGTTTTCTGGCCTACTGATCAAATCAGATAAGAGACTAAATTCAGTACTTGGCTTCCCACTCAATCTCGCCCACAGTAGAAGTACCATTATTTCCTCACAGTACATAATACAACCTTATATCGGGTACCTCAATACTGGAATCTCAGGTATATAGGTGCCGCGGTTAATATGTCATTGCTTGATTAATGCAGGCACTAGGTCCCTCGCCAGGGCTTTATTGATACTAGGAATGTTAAAACTGAATTATTGATATTTGGCTGTGTTTTTCGCGATAAATGTTTGATGATACTATACAGATATGTTTATTAACGTCACACTACAAAACGGAGTTAAAAGTGGATCCGGTACGCAATTGTAGCCTTCGCACAGCCAAGGGGATGGCTCGGTATCGGGATGTTTGTTGTACGGTAACACGCTCTGAGTGAGGGCTGACCACGCTCGCACATTGCCTCAATCTTGGGCACTGCCTCACGAC
The DNA here is from genome assembly GCA_017140175.1 of Fusarium staphyleae. NCBI lineage: Eukaryota > Fungi > Ascomycota > Sordariomycetes > Hypocreales > Nectriaceae > Fusarium > Fusarium staphyleae. The sequence goes on from JADDON010000037.1 coordinate 34,779, forward strand.
CTTTTGACGCCCATGCGGGAGATTTAGTAATCAAGAGCGGCCACGCACTTAAAACCCCAGGTATTTGTGTTATAGGCTAGCCGGAGCATTCATTCCGGTCTAGCTTGGACGGGCATTTCATTGGCCCAGTGGCGTCCCAAGGACCCTTTCAAGGGGTCCAAGGGCACAGATTGTGATAGGGCATGCACATGCTGTTAATCCGGATAGAGCGCTCGTACGACAGTGAGCTCGGAGAGATGGCCAACTGTTATGACGGAATCGTGCGTTGCCTCTGCACAGTAAAGTAAGTACGGCAGTGGCGTGACTGCGTGGCTGCGTCGGAGATCCTGGGGCTGGCCAAGATGGGGATGCGAGTGAAGACGGTTTGACGAAGGATCGTGAAGTGGGAAAATCCCATGGTCGATCAGCCGCCGTTCGGGGGATAACCTGATAACCCAAATGGACCCCAGGAAAGGCTTGAGGGTTGCCCAAGCCGTAGCAATGGAGCGATGGTCACCAATGGGACGTTAGTGTCGCGGGAAGACTTGTGGCCCGGGCGCCTTGGCTGGCCGGCTGGTGGAAGATGGTGGGTGTGTTGGTGTGTTAGTGGCAGTGGGAATTTGATGGCCGCTCCTGTGGCTCTGTGGCTCTCTAGTCGACTGGCTGTCGCCCCAGTGCCCGTTGCGGTGCAGGGCGGCCAATATCATTGAAGCAACGACAGATCCTGTCAATCTTACTATTTGGGCTTCACCATAGATGGAACTCTACAGGATGTCGCCCAGCGTCTTCCAAGGACAGTATGCGGCAAGTTGCGGGCTACAGAAGAGCCTCTGAGAGCAGCATTAATATCTGTTACCAAGGAAAAGGGGAGTGGCCGCAGGCAGGATCGAGGTGCGTACTGTAAAGAAGAATGCTGGCGTGGTTCTGGGCCCAAGGTCATGGACCGGGCTGGACCCTTCAGAGTGGTTCCAAGGCCCCGTCCAAGATGGCCGTGGTTTTCCAAGATGACCATTAACAAACGCCGGAGGAGGGCCGCTAGGGCCGTCAAAGCCGCTAGGTCGTCATCGACTGTGGAAAGGCGGCCACCCACGAGCCTGTTCCGTGCAACCCGTCTGCCCCCGGAGCGAATTGACTTTGATTCTGGACGCCAGCAAGGGCACAAGCGGGCCTGTCGCGTGTCGATCAGATCTCAGGGACCTCCACCCTACCGCCTCGGCTATTCCCTGTCTCGCAGATCCCTGCTTCCTGCGGCTCAGAAGGTCGACGTCTCGAACCACCGAGTGGCAACGGCTTCGTACGCGTTCCGAACGGCGGGCGGATGCGCTTCTGTTTGTGGTTTTCTGGGCATAATTGCTTCCCCCAAAGAAGTATGTACGTCGCGCATGTGCTGGGATGTCCGAGTATGTGCCAAGAAATAGATCCTGGTGGAACTGGATGTAAGTGGCTTCTTTCGTGCTTTGCGTGGATGCCTCCAGTTACGTTTGACCATGATGAACGACGGATGGTACGGCGCAAGTGGATGCGAGGAGCGGATACCAAATTCCAATTTCAAGGCAGCTGCGATGGCCAATCTGATAGGCAGAGTTTAAAATTTCGGGGCAGGAACGAACTCCCTGAAGGAGAATGCGGGACGGTGGCGAAAACGGTTCCTCCAGTCAAATCGTGAACGGGACGGGGAGTTTTACGTTCCCAACCAAGACGTTTCAACACCATCACCAGCAATCCTTGCTTGCTGTCAAGGCCATTCTCCCTAGTCTGTTCCGTTGCCTAGGGTTTACTGCCAATCGTGGGCAGTAGTTCCCAGTCAAGCCACGTGTTTAGCAGCGGAAGCTCTTCTCAACGGGGGTCGAAACCCCTCCCAAGTCCGAATCCGATGCCATGGAACAGCTACTTGATAGTTTCTCCATGCTCCAAATGAGGGCTGAAGGAGACTCCTCGAGGATCTTTGCCACCGAGACAAACGCAAAGAAGGAAATGCCCCCAGCAGCCAGTCCAAGCATGCGCCACAAGGCAGTCTCGGCGTCGAGATAGTCTCTACCTACTTTGCTCACTCCACAGCAACCGTACCCTTGTTGATCTATCGAGACACCATCCATCCCCCTGCTAGTCTGCTTTGCTGTGGCTGTCCCTCCCGGACCCCGATCCCCTGTTGTCGGCACCGTTTCTCGGCTTCCACTCACACCTCGAATTCTATTTTCCACATCCCCAATCGCGGTCTTGTCTTCGTTCCTCATCGCGAATTAGTGGCATTCGGTACCTGAATGTTCCGGGAAGAGGGTGGATGGACGGTGGCGGCATACCTCAGCCACCGTTGACTGATGGAAGGAAGACCATCCACTATCCCCAGCTGTACAGGGGATTGATTGTTCGGTTCAGAGAGTTCCTTGACAGTTTGGAAGCTCCATCGCTGTGGTGTTGTGGCTCAGCTCAACGGGCTGGTTCTGATTCTGATTCTCATTCTTTACTTTGCCCATGATCCCAAAAGGCCATCCCTTGCTCAACCCTCTCCCTACCTCCCTCCGTCCTCCGCCTGCCTATTCCTCACAGTTGTACGGAGTACGTCCCAAAGCGCTGGTGATTTGGGATCGCCCACCAGTTCCCCATCTCCCATATCACCTTGTGGCTCACACCCCCCCTGCCCCTATCATCCCATCATCTGGTCTCTTCTGATCATCTACAGCACCATATCCTTGCGTCATTCCCTGCTCTTACCTTTCAAGGCTTCCATGAGCCCTAGCTCTTCAAGCTTGGACCCTTGCCCACTCGCTGTCTCCGTTAACCCCAAGCTTAGGTCTCGTTGCTGACCTTGGCCTGCCGGGATAGCGTTCGCCTCTCGCCTCCCCGGGATCTCTAAGCCTCGCGAGCCTGACAGGCCCCTTCTTTCTCTTGAGGCGCCCAGGGCTTGATTGAATTACCTCGCTTCATTCGCACCTCTCAAAAACCTCTCTTACATACAGTACTAGCTAGCTTTACTCCCGCTGCCACCTGGTGTGAACCCTAGGTCCTCCTCGTTCTACTGTATCTGCGCCTCAAACATCCTACTCGTCGGTGGATTTTCTTCTCTCCCACACTATTATCGCCCGTGCGTTCAAGCCATCTACGTGGCTGACCGCTGCTGTCTACCCAGGGAGGGTTATCATCATACATTGAGGTGACTCTTCGCTCTACTGGCCTGTCTTTTCCTACTGGTCCCTGGTCCGACCCTGTATCCCTGTTGCACCAAAAGAAACCGGCAAACCCCCATTTTCAATCTCATCGTCACTTCAGCTTCTGTCCTTCTCAACGATTTTGCGCTTGAGACTTTGGTCATTGGTGTTCGACGATACAGGTAACCCCGTGGGGTACCAGACGCCTTGTCCTGAGCCACCTTACTTTCAAGAACTGTCGTTACCACTTCACCTCGTTCTGTTGATATATTTCAATCCTGTTTATGAACGCTTCGACAGAGATACAATTGCTATATCTTATCGTCAAAAATACTCGTCTGTCCAACCCCTGCACCACAACCAGCAACGCCTGCTTCGACACACATCTCCGGCCCTCGAAATTCTTCGACATTACCCCTCTCTAACCACTCCTCAATATCTACCAAACATACCCGCCGAACGAGTACGTTGATCCTTAAGAAAGGGAACATCGTTGTTCATTTGTGGCTTCCTTTTCGTTGGGAGTGTACAGGTTACCGCTTCAAGCCACAGACGTTCTCGTGGCTTGCATGACCTATTGCTGGAAATCATACATCGTGTTAGTCTTCTAGTCAAGGTATGTATACATGCTTTCTTTCCATTCAACAGCATGAGGTGTCACCCCCAAGTTGTACGGGTTTGCTGACTAGTGCCACAACAGCCAGAGTAGGGATAATCCCCCTTTCGGACATTTCGAATGGGAGACATATCTAGTGCCCAGGTCTCGGACGTGGGGATTTTCGAGCAGGACACTCACAAGTCTGGCGGTAAAGCAAAGTCTGGCGGTCTTTCGCCGAGTCATATCGAGCAACAGTCTCGTTCTGAACATGGTCCTTCTCCTCAGTCTCAACAGCACCCTATAGTTTCCCAGCACGCATTCACTGCGCAGTTCGACATGTCTCAACCTCCCGCAGGCCCTCGACCTGGTGCCTATAACATGGCTCCAATGGCAAACGCTCTCCCACCTGTGGCTTTTCGACCGGGGCAGTATCCTCAGCAACGTTACAACCCTGCGAGCTCACCACCTATGATGCAACAAATGTCACAATTCGCCGGGCATCCTTCTGTCCCCTTGGCTGGCCAAGGTTATTATGTCCATCAACCGCAAATACCACAATATTATGGAAACCAGATGCCACAGCAGCAAGCACCATCGACGATGCCTCCGAGGCAGAATATGTATTACCCTAATCAGATGAACATGATGATGGGCGCTCAGCAGTCGGCATACTACTATTCACCCACTCCTCAATACCAGCACTCCCCGCACCTAGTACCCAATGCTATGATGACGGGACAATACATGAGTGGAAACCTGGGAGCCGGTGATCCCCGAAGCATGCCTCCGATGGCAGAAATAGGAGGAGCTCACCCACAGTATCAGAAGCAGGGGCATGGGAGGCCTGGGAAGCAGTCTCCCACAAGGAGCGAGCCGAAGCCGAGCCCAGATGGGAGTGAGAGACGGCAGAGTGCGGTGCGAGGCCCGCCACGAAAGCCGCGACAGAGTGGTAAGATTACTTGCCTCGATGACCGTTAAGAATTGGCTAAAACTCTCGCCTAGGACACGCGATCTGGATCGGTAATCTTCCACCACAGACAGATCTTATGAACCTTGTCCACCACGTATGCAAAGAAACTGAAGGGCTGGAATCGTTATTCCTTATCTCCAAGAGCAACTGTGCATTTGCCAACTTCAAGGACGAGGAAACATGCACTGCAGCACAGCAAAAGCTTCATGACTCCAAGTTCCAGTCCGTTCGCCTCGTCAGTCGACTCCGCAAGAGCACGGTGGAGAGTGCTGCGGGTGTGACGGCTCCCACTGGTCCCTCGGTGGCCATGCCGGCAGCGAAGCAAGAACTTGTCTTGGACGGCACGCCTACACAGAGTGCAACTACTAGCCCGGCGATTGATCCAACGGCTGCTCCTGTTGGCTCTCCTGGAGAAACAACGCCTCAAAAGGATAAGTTTTTTATCCTCAAGAGTCTGACTGTTGAGGATCTCGAGTTGAGTGTCAAAACTGGCATATGGGCCACTCAATCACACAATGAGGAGGCTTTGAACGAGGCTTTCAAGGTACCTAAGTGGAGCGATCTTCATGGTTGAGCTATACATTTACTAACAGTATAAGCAGGCAGCTGATGGCGTCTACTTGGTCTTTTCTGCCAACAAATCGGGTGAATACTTTGGTTATGCTAGAATGGTATCACAGATCAACGAGGATCCCGAGGCCGCCATTGAGTTTGCGCCGACAGTCCAGGCGACAAGCGACCTTGACCTTCCGAAAGCTATACCGACCGAAGCGACCGAACATGCACCCAAGGGCCGGATCATTGACGACTCCGCCAGGGGGACGATATTCTGGGAAGCTGAGCGGGAAGACTCGGACGCAGCATTGTCGGATGTTGATGTCGAGAGTGATGTATCGAGTGGGAAGAGTAATAGTGGGGAGGAGAACGGTGCCAAAACTTGGGGTAAGCCTTTCAAGCTCGAGTGGCTGTCGACTAGTCGACTTCCATTTTACCGCACGAGAGGGTTACGCAACCCCTGGAATTCAAACCGCGAGGTGAAAATAGCTCGAGATGGTACTGAGCTAGAGCCGTCGGTTGGGCGAAGACTGATTGGACTCTTCAACCGAGTCCAGAGCCCTGGTCAGGTTAATACCGGCATGCGGATGCCCATGGCTATGATGCCTGGCTTTGCCCCCATGCGGCCATACGGACAGTGAGAGCTCAATGGAATTTTGAGCCGAGCTCTTGAAGCAATACTCTTGACATTAATCTATTGCATGACCCTTGAAAATTCACTTACGGGATCGATAATTCAAAGACGCGGGAATGACGGGGTTTGGTTCTATGCTGGACATAGTTGGCATATTATAAACACAGGTACGAATCATTGACGAGTCTTCTTGATGTAACCTAAACAACACGATTGACGTCTGATAACGAAACCGTCTGGACTTGGAAACGTTTGCACATCTATCCGTGAGAGAGTTTGATCTTACTGTTCTACACAGCCGCGGTACTAACTAGTAGACTCGAATTCCAGATGCCAAGCCCATCGAGCTCCGAGGCGGCTGGTTGCCAAGACAAGAACGCCTACTAATCAGGAACAGGTGGCAACGGAATGGCCGAGAATCAAGCCCTGCCCGTCATGTTCCGTCCGCGGGCCGTGAATGCACACGTCAGAGAGGTCTCGGCATATCATGGCTTTTTGGCGGCGGGCTGTAACTTGAAGTCAGGCCCATCGGTGGCTTGTGGCAAAAGCGATGTGGCTTAGTGCAAAAGGTCCACCACGCCCGGGGTGGACAGGTTTTATCAGATGAGATATCAACTAGGTACTTAACTAAGTGCCGAGAAAACTCATCAAACTAGGTAGCCATGGTTTGGTGCGTATCTTGGAAGTACCGGTAAGTATGGCCGTTGAGAAGCGATTCACTGATATCAGAATGACGACATAAACCCGAAGCTCCCGAAGATCCGGGTGCCAAGCTCCGCATGTGAGGCCGGTAATCCCGGCACTCTAATGCATAATGCTCCGGAGTCCGGACCTAACTACTATGTAGACAGACTATCGGATTATTATGGAAAGTTAGAAGATCTAACCAACAATGACCGTAGTTACCACGATTTATCATGTTCAACTTTAGCAATATGTCTTGAAGTATTTTATTCTTTCTTATTATTGTCTCTTCCCTTCCAAATCTCGTCTTTCGAGACGAGGAGCTGTTAGTCTTGTCCAGGTGAAGTCCCCAATCGCATCGCTCGCTGCAACTCCGCAGGAGTGACTGACCGCAAGATCTATGCAACTCCAGCCACGATATTATTGATTAACTTGGTGAATATTGGCTGAAACCTCCGAAGACGTATTGGAAGATGGCTGTATATGATCAGCCAACCTAGGTATGGACCCGATTTTTATACAATATCAACTGTAAATTATTAGAATGTTTGGCTTCGTAACCTGGAAATCCAGGTCAGCCAGCCTGCCCGATATCATGGAAGAAGCTACGTACCGAGGATGCGTGTACCCATTTTTACCCGCCATTAGCCACATCCCTACTCCGTAATCATCCCCATCGATGTCTTTCCTCAAAAGACCGAGTAAAGACAGGATGCCATATCATACCCAAATCTATTGGAGATTTCTAGAAATGTCAAGAATTATATTGAAGTGATTTTTCTATCCTGACGATGCTGGAACTTTGATTATGGAGCAAGTGCTCGTTGTCTTGGCTGACGCGGAACGTGATGGAAGCTTCCACAACTGTCCAGCAGGTTCCCGCAACTGCTGGGACCCAAGAGACAACACGATTTGATTTCACTATCACGCTGGATGATACGTCAGCTCGTGTTTGTCAGAATATCTCTACATGTCTTTGGTAATCGTGCAACTTCTAGAAACTCCGAGTAGAAGGCTTCGTGAGTATTCGCGAACATTGAGGAAACTGCCATCTCAATCCCTTCTGCATCGCTCCCAAGTATAAAGCAAGCCTTCGCATCCTCCAAAGCTGGAGATTCTTTCTCATCAGAACACACACAAGCAAACAAACACAAGCAACAACTTCAAAGAACTTTATGCGCTCTTGCACATCAACTCTTCCTCGAAGACTTTCACGCAACCTGAAGCAAATCGCACTCAAGCCTACCACCAATCAGACACGCACAATGGCCTTCTTCCCTCGCAACCTGTACAACTCCTCCGACGCCTCTTTCACCCCCCTCTTCCGTCTTCTGGACGACTTTGACAGCTACTCTCGTCAGGGTCAGCAGAACGGCCGCCGTGGCCTGAGCCACTGGCAGCCCAAGTTCGATGTCCGCGAGACCGGAGAGTCCTATGAGCTTCATGGCGAGCTCCCTGGCATCAGCAAGGAGGATGTCCACATCGAATTCACTGAGCCACAGACCATGCTCATCCGTGGCAAGACTGAGCGCACATACACTGCCGGCACCCCACCCGCCGGCCTTGTCGAAGACACACATATGAGCGGCGCTATCACCGAAGGTAGCGATGAGGCTAAGAACTCGCACCGAGCTACCGTTGAGGATGAGAACGAGGATGACAAAAACGAGAAGGGCAGGGAGGTTACCCAGCAGCCCAAGGATGTCCAGAAGAAGCCCGCCGACACGTCCAAGTACTGGCTCACTGAGCGCAGCTTCGGCGAATTCTCCCGCAGCTTCAACTTTCCCACCCGCGTCGACCAGGACAATGTCTCTGCTAGCTTCAAGGACGGCGTCCTGAGCATTGTTGTCCCCAAGGCCAAGAAGCACGAGTCCCGACGCATTGCCGTTAACTAAATGGCACGGCCAACAACCACATCATGATATAATGTCCTTGATAATGAAGGCTGAAGGCGAAGGACGGCAACAGCTCTCATTGCAAGTTTCGAAAATCACTGTTTACGGAATTGAAGCATGGATCGGTGTTTTCGGTATTTATCGCGACTGATTGAATTGGACTTGCCCACTTGGGCCTTTTCGCTCCTTTTGTACAATAGCATGTAGCATAACGGTAAAAATTCACCAAACGTCAACCAACTAGTTAAATGGAAGTGAGAAGTGATCCAAATGTGACTTGTGCCTGGGATGAATTTCATATTCTGTACAAATATCACTCCCTTCATATTGTAAATGACAGTAAAGTTACTTCATAGTCCCTTCACATTAACTATGTATCGATGTTAACCAGCCTAGAAGGTTTTGCTACCCTTGACAAGACTGATGATTGCTAATCCCCACCTGATTCTAAATCAGCCACGTGACGTCGCGTAGACTGTTGCCTTCCACTAGACGCGTCCCACCGCGCTTTCACATTCCCCCATCTCTTTTGCCTCACCACCAAACCATTTCCTTTCGCTTTACGACCAAACTGCGAATCTGTCCAGTTTCTCTGTTATTACGACCAGGGTCGATAGCCAACATGAGTCAGGAGTACGATGAGGCTCAAGCGGGGGAGGAAGGCGGTATGACCGGCCCTGGCGCCCCTACGCCACTCGCTGCCCTGGAGGCAAGTTTGCACTGAAAAGAAGTCTTTGTAAATCACTAACACATTTGATACAGGGAATTGCGGGATTGACGAAGCGTGATATTCAACTCGTCGTCGATGGAGGTTACAACACGGTGGAGTCGGTCGCATACACCCCGCGAAGGGTGCTGGAACAGATCAAGGGTATATCAGAGGTGAAGGCAGCCAAAATTCTGGCCGAAGGTACGTTTTACGAGAGCCGAAAATATGTGCAGACGGATCGTTAATGTCTTTACAGCCTCCAAGCTTGTGCCAATGGGCTTCACAACTGCTACTGAAATGCACCAGCGTCGTAGCGAGCTCATCTCCATCACGACTGGATCCAAGAACTTGGACACCCTGCTTGCCGGTGGCGTTGAGACCGGCTCAGTCACAGAGCTGTTTGGCGAGTTCAGAACCGGAAAAAGTCAAATCTGCCACACTCTTGCGGTGACTTGCCAGCTGCCCTTCGACATGGGCGGTGGCGAGGGCAAGTGTATGTATATCGACACGGAGGGCACATTCCGTCCCGTGAGACTACTAGGTGTTGCCAACCGCTTTGGCCTGTCTGGCGAGGAGGTGCTCGACAACGTCGCCTATGCTCGTGCCTACAATTCTGACCATCAGCTCCAACTTCTCAATCAAGCGGCTGCAATGATGTGCGAGACTCGGTTCTCACTGCTCATTGTTGACAGTGCGACAGCGCTCTACCGCACAGACTTTTGCGGTCGTGGTGAACTATCAAATCGGCAAACCCATCTCGCAAAGTTCATGAGGACACTCCAACGTCTAGCAGATGAGTTCGGTATCGCCGTGGTTATTACGAATCAGGTGGTCGCTCAGGTTGACGGTGGCCCAAGTGCCATGTTCAACCCAGATCCCAAGAAACCCATCGGCGGCAACATCATTGCTCATGCAAGCACAACAAGAATCAGCTTGAAGAAGGGTCGGGCTGAAACTCGTATTGCCAAGATTTACGACAGCCCCTGTCTTCCAGAGAGCGATACCTTATTCGCCATTGGCGAGGAAGGCATTGGCGATCCTGCTCCCAAGGATGTAGACAAGGATTGATCGTTATGTCTTTGAGTGTGAACGAGCGACGGAGTCTATGATGATGGAACTTTGCATGGTGTTGGCGTCCAACAGATTATCTTTCGTTGTCTTTCAAGGGTGGTCGAGAATTGCGGGACTGTTTGGAACGGTGTAAGCTGTGAGAAGCGCATTTCGCGACTGAAAATTGTTTCGAATGATATACACTATTTCGTTGTACTCTTTAGATAAAAAAAGGTATCATAATGTGTACCCATCGTGTTGCCTGTTGATCTTTGTTGATGCGCTTTCCTTTTCTTTCGCCTGTGATCCGATGTAGAGCTGATTGCCATTTTGGGTTAGCCCGGGCGCGACCACGAAGTTTCCACTCTGAAATTCTAACGTACGTGCCAGGCAACGCGACCGCACCTCGCCAGAAACCGATTTGCGCCCTTCGTAGCCCTCTCCCAACTCACGACCCCAGCATCTCGCGATCGAATCGATATATGGAGGCGAGATGGACACAGGCGAGACGCACTATCTCTTCAAAGAGACCCGCGTGAATCTTGAGCCTCCAGCCTCGTCGTCGGTTGTTACCATTCGAGTTCCGTCCAACTCGATCCACGGTCGGAATCATCAAAAACCTGCACGAGACGGCTCCAGCGAGGACGAGACGAGCTTTCGACTGAAGAACTTGGCGACTTCTGCCTCTATCTATCACCGGCAATGGCACGACACGCCGCGCAGTTTCCTCTGGCGCATCTTGGAGGAGGGCACGCTGTTGAGCATTCGGGCTGTTGATGTTTACAAGAAGGCCCAAGCGGCGGATGCGCCTCTGGTGCTTAACTTCCACTTCTCTGTGCCTATCCAGCCAGGTTGCGTGGCATTCTCAGATCCAGAAGAGCACGATTCGCTGTGTGTCTTTGTCCTCGACGAAGCATACCAGCTATACAGCTTCACCCTGCGGCCGGACCTTTTCAGAAAGAGATCAGCTGTCGATGCCGGACTCTCCGAGCTGGGAAAGGTCCAAGCACCAGCGGGCTTGGGCTTCAAGCACCCTCACCGCATGGTGGCTGTCACGGCGGAGACGCTGCTGGTAACGGTCAACGACGGCGGAATGATCCGCCTGGACAAGAACAAATCCCACGAACGTAAGTGGATGGCAGACCTGTATGGTGCTGTATACTGACATATGTAGCATCGGCACCTCTGTGGAAAGAGTCATTCTTCAACGTGCAAGGATGGGCGCAGAACCTCCGAAGTCTTCTGCCATTCCAGGGAAAACACACGATAAAATACGGCAAAGTCAACATGGAATACAGCTCGGCTGCCTCGATCCAGGTTACCAGCTTCGGAATTGAGGATGCTCTCTTTGCAATTACCGTCTGTCTCGATCACAGAATGCGGATCTGGAACGTGAACGACGGCCAGATTCTATACACAGGCGACATCTTGAACGCCGAGAGGAATCCGCAAGAGATCGGAAAGTGGGCAATTGACCCTTCTCAGGCTAATCTGGTTCAGATTGTTGGACGAAACCGAGGACAGCGAATTTGCGCGACCTTTTCTCCCATTGGTACCGGAGAGTTCAAGTTTTGGAAGATCATTGCCAAGGATGCTCACTCGATCATTGTCGAGGACATTTTCCCCCGGAACGCATTGGTTCCCGCAACACCATCTTCCTCGGACGTGTGGACGCTTGCTGATTTCATCCTCTCCTGCCCTGCCGACAGTGCCATTTCACTCTGGACTCTGTGGAAGAACAACATGACCCATAGGGTGCAGAAGCTCGAGGTCGACCGCAAGAATATCTCACAGAGCTGGGAAGAGAATTGGGATGGGGTTTATGTCGACACCTTGGTTGAGACGGCAGACAATTCTGGCCCTTGCGATCCGACTGATGCCACGGAGAAATGGCTTCAACTTATTCTCAAGCCTGGCCGCTTCACAAAAGCCACCCTTGAAGCGGCACTAGCGATCTATGAGAGAGGACTTGGGACGACGAAGGAGAGTCCAAAGGGCCGCGGACTGGCAGAATCAATATGCTCGGTTCTTGGTTCTACAGCCACATTGGACCGAGGCTCGTCTGGAGCTATGGACTACGAGGCGTTTCGCGGGTCGAGTGAAGCTCAATGGAGGAGATTTTACCGACTACTGATTGAGCTGGATAAGCAAAGAGGAGAGGCCATTGGCTTGATCCTGGATCCCAACACAGACATGACTTGGGTTGTCTGCGCAGACTTCGTCTCGGCCATCAGAGACTGCAGCAGCCTAGAGCGGCTGTATTACAACCTAAGCTCGCCCGAGGCGGATCATATAGACCAAGCCACACTGGTGGGCTCCGCTTTGGTCTTTGTCGACGGGTTTTCAGATAATATCTCGCAGCTCTGTCAGGCTGTACTACGACCCGAGTTGTTCGAAGACTCATCCAAGACCGACCTTGAGCGAATCCAATTCTTCTCCGACAAGTCTGGCTTCTGGCGAGGAATAACCGATGATGATTGCAATCAGGTTGTGGATGCTCTGGGTCAGAACTTCAACGCAGTAACGGACGAGCTCTACGCAGACGTGATGAATCTCATTGCTGCCCCGGCCGAGGCCAAATCTCGAAGCCTCCGACATCCTCTGACTGATTTTGGGAGGAAACTAATCGTCAAGGCCGTACAGGACAGCATTGAGCTGCAGTGGAGAGTATATTTTAGCCAACTGATTCTCCTTGTGCATATGGAGTTTGAGTTTGACAACGATGCGGACGCTCTCCATCACCGAGTTGATATCGGATACGTTTTCAGACAACTTGTTGCGGCTTTACGGAGGCTGGAGCTTCTCAAGTGGCTGGCTCACACTGAAATCCCAGTACTCAACAGCCGAGAGAAGGGCGAGAGTAGCCTTGTCGGGAAGAAGGGTGGTGAGGATGCCCAACTGGTGACGGCTCTGGAGGTGAACGTGGGCCATCTGCTCGGGTTCGCCAACATTAAGAATGAGCCGCTTGCCAACAGCATCACGGACCTCATCATCAACCTCTGTGCCCCAGACAGCGATATCGAGGTCTCGCCTTCGCTCATCCAGTGTTCGCTTATCAAGAGGGAGAGGGCGGACCTGGCGTTGGATCTTGCACCTTTCTGCGACCAGAACCCCTTTTCTACCTACGTTCAGGGCCGTGTGCTACTATCGCTCAAGGACTTTGGTGCTGCCGCCATTCATTTCAGAAAGGCAGCCATCGGAATGAGTAAGTTTGGTTCAGCGTCATTCTTTGTAGCTATTACTGACGCACCACAGGCGCCGAAAATATCGATAGCGATCGACATAGCAGCGGACTTCTGGACGAGACAGAGTGGAACCTTCTTGGCCATGGAATCGCCAAGTATTACTCGCACATCGTCGCCTTATTTGAGAGACAAAAGGCGTACTCGTATGTGGTCGAGTTTGCCCGCCTAGCCATCCAGTTCCTAGGCTTCAAGCAAGATGCTGCTTTCACCAAGACGGACATGCAAAGCCGACTGTTCAACGCCGCGGTGGCGACCTCCCAGTTTGAGCTTGCTCACACCACCCTACTCTCGATCAAGGACCAAGCCATGAGACACTCGAATCTCCGAAAGCTGGTGGACCGCATGTGCGAGACCTACCACAACATTGAGCTTGTGGCTCTCCCCTTCCCCGGGCTGCAGCAGGAGGTTGATGATATCTTGGCACAAAAGTCAAAGGCGACCCTGGACGTCACGGAAGGATTTCCCTACCACCAAGTGCTCTACTCGTGGCGGATCAAGCACAACAACTACAGGGGTGCCGCGTCCGTGGTGCTAGACCGAATCCATAAGCTACGAAGCGCTGGCGAGGGAGATGAGGCCACAGGAGAGGACATCCTTGACACACCTGTAACCAGGCAATATCTTTTACTGATCAACGCACTCAGCTGCGTTGAAACTAAGCAGGCTTGGATCTATGATGAGCCGACAGCAGGATACGGGCGAAACGGTGACGCGGCTGGGAAGCGCAAGGTGGTATCCTTGGCGGATATCCGGAAGCAGTATCAGGATGAGCTGGATCGCATCGCGGCGATCCAAAACAATCAGTTCGGATTTGAGGCTGGCGATGTCATGGAAATTGTATGAGCGTAGGCACGGGGAAGGGCATCGAATTTATGTAGACTACAGGTGTTTTATTTCAAAAACGCAAAGGGGCGAGATACCTAGGACATATTATGGGATCATACCGGATTGATTAATTGTTTCATGGATGATTGATTTTACGGGGGAAAAAAACTGCAGTACTTCTATCACCTGGTTCTTCCCATCTTGAAACCCGAAACGCCAAGACCGATGCTAGAAAAACGCGCAGAGAGCTGATAACGTACAACGAACGATAGTGTGCACACATTTACACCTGGACCGTAGGGGCCAACTTATTGTCCGCCGCGGGAAGCGACTGGGTGCCTGCGTTCGGAACAGGAGCGGCGTCAGGAGCTTGGCGGTAGAGGATGATTTCGGACTGCTTGAAATATCGTCGGGCGTCTAGGTTGAGTTAGTAGGCTGTTCAAGCTTGGTCCTATGATGGGGAGGCGGGTGCTTACCTTCGTCGATGAGAACCAGGCTCAGATAGTAGCGCGTGGAGAACTTCTTGTTCACGTCGCGGAACGTGGGCGTCAGGTCAAAACCGCCGAGGAATAGTCGGATGGGGATGGTCTCGCCGCGGGATGGTGAACCGTCCATGATCTCGAAGCGCACGAGGGTCTCGCTCTCGTTGTACTGGTTCGGGGCGGCGCCGGTGGTCTCCCGGCGGATGATGGAGAGCTCCATGTGCTTGATCTTGAGGCGAACAAGCAGGAAGTAGATGCGGCCGACGATGACGTCCTTGAGGTGGTACTTGCTCTTGCTGTACTCGAACTCGATGTGCAGACAGTCCTCGATACCGACGTCCATCTTGATGCTGCTGTTCATCTCCGGGGGGATGCGGTAGCTGTAGACCCAGATGTCCTTTTCGCGGATCACGTCGGCCATGCGGCGCGAGACAGTGATGCGGACAAAGTAGCGCAGCTTGACGTTGATGCCGTTGTACGACTCGTACTGCTTCTCGACGTTCTTGAAGTTGAAGTCAAAGGTCTGGGGGTGCTGCAGCTCGCCGGGAGCAGCGAGTTCTTGGTTGAGGGAGAGGAATTCGTAGTGATTGCCGCGATCAAAGAACATTTCTGCGCGACGGGGTAAGCATCAGGTCAATCTGCTGGTGATGGGGGGATGGGATGCATGGAGCTTCAGGGGGTTGCGTCGGGCCACGTCTGGCGCATCAGAGTCGCGTACCTATCGTGCCGATGAACTGGACCTTGATACCGGTATGCTCAAGCCTCTTGCCATCCTTGGGCCGGACGGTGACGGCGCCCTTGACGGACTCGCCGTCCATAAACAGCGGCGCCTTCTCGCGGCGGTTCTTGTCGAGCTTGACATCGACCATGGAGCGGTCGTCGGTATCGTCGAGGACGACGTCGATGTCGACGGGGGTCGCGAAGAAGTACGACATGGCGGGCGAGTCGCGGGTAGTACTGTTCTTAAAACTGATGTCCGTGAGGTCCGAGATGGTTGGGCTTTTGGTGTTCAGGACGTCGGGGGGGTGGTCGGCGGCGCGCTGACGTATCGGCCGGGGAGACAGGGGACCGATGGGGGGCCCCACCCAAGCTCTATGCTGGAAGGGGAGGCTGAGGACGAGGCTTTGAAGGGAGCTGGAGAGGATGGGTTGGGTACATCAATTGTGCTCAAACCTAGAGTGAAATAAAAAACAATGTCAAAACACGCTTGAGATGTTTTTTTTTAACAACTCATCATGACCTTCAGGTGAAATATTGGAGTTTCTTAGCAGAAGGCTGCGCTCGTTAACAAGCCAGTTGCATCTTATTGGTCGACAGCATAGTGAGGGTGACCCGACCGGGGATGGTGTTGTTAGTGCTGTTAGTGCTCTGCTGTAATACTCCGTATCCCAAATATCTATGTTAAGAGAAAAGTGACAACAACAACAAGCGCTCCAGAGATTTAATCACCAGAAAGTCACTACAAAAGCTCATAATGAAAGTTCCGGTAGGTTCAACAAGACTGAGTTCCGCTCGATTTTCGCCAAGATGAGCCATGTTAATATTTGTGTAAACCTCGGTTTATGGGTTACTGGGTAATGGGAGCAAGCGCACAGAACTTGAGGCCAACCAATCTGAACATTGACTCCTTTTAGTCTTCGGGTCAGATTGAAGGCTTTCGTAGTCTGGGTTGCTGAGGAATCTGCAGCACAAAACTGAATAAATTCTGACAATTGCCTGTCCAGGACTGACTTATAAGGCTTCTTTTCAGTCAGCTGTCCAAGAATAAGCCAAGTATTTTGGCAGATGAAGAACTACAGTATAAGCACGACTGAGATTTGAGTAATAACGTCTCATAAACAGATGATATTGATTCGCTGTCGTGCCATCAAAATTGATGGATATCCCAACCTAGCTAACTAGCCCAGGCCCCACAACCGAGAACGGGCTTCTAGGTCACGTGCCCTCGCAGAAAATTGAGCCCTAGAAGTTCGATGCACCTGCCCACATTCCCAAAAAATATCCACGAGCGACCGACGACCGATTTCTTTACCTCAACCCCCGACATCTAACACCTCACAGCCGGCAGGATGAAGTACATTCATTCCCAGGAGCTCCTTGAGATCCCCGAGGGGGGTACGTTGCGCCCTTTTACCCCTTAGATTCCCGCCGCCGCGAACTTTGGATTCGATTTTCCCGAAAAGATCTGGACTTTTTGGCCCGCTATCAAGAGCTGTCGTGCACAGGACGTCAAACCCCTCGTCGCGACAAGAGGCTCCGGGGGCCACTGGGACTGTTTCGCGGGCGGCACAAATCGCAAATTCAGAGCTCGAGATGCTGACCCGTCTGCGCTTATAGTCAAGGTCGCCATCAAGTCGCGAATCGTCACTGTCGAGGGTCCCCGAGGCAAGCTGGTCAAGGATCTCAGCCACTTGGCCGTCAACTTCGGCGCCCCCAAGAAGAACACCATCTCGATCGAGATCCACCACGGTGTCCGCAAGAATGTCGCTACCCTCCGAACCGTCCGAACCCACATCAGCAACCTGATCATCGGCGTCACCAAGGGCTTCAAGTACAAGATGCGATACGTCTACGCCCATTTCCCCATCAACGTCAACGTCTCCAAGTCCGCCGAGACCGACCTGTTCGAGGTTGAGATCCGAAACTTCATCGGCGAGAAGCTCGTCCGCCGGATCGTCATGCAGCCCGGCGTCGACGTCGAGGCCTCCACCACCCAGAAGGACGAGCTCGTCCTCACCGGCAACGACGTTGAGAACGTGTCGCAAAGTGCCGCCGATATCCAGCAGATCTGCCGGGTGCGAAACAAGGATATCCGAAAGGTAGGAACGGGGCTGACTGCTCAATTGTACTCCCCCGGCTGCCAGAGCTCAGATTTGCTAACGCGGCTGTCACACAGTTCTTGGACGGTCTGTACGTCTCTGAGAAGACCAACGTTGTTCTGGACGATTAGATGCGGATACGGACACGGACGCGGATCTTGTTTCTTTTGCGTTTCTGGGTCTTCAGGAGTGGCGAAGGTTCATCGTTGCATGTCAAGTAGCAAAAGGGCTACAAAACAAAATTTCAAAAAGCAAAGAGATGATGACTCTGGTGCCGACGACACAAGTTACGTCTCGTCCAAATTGCCTATGTGACCATGTGGAGCGGGAATCGGTGCGGTCTTAGACGAGGGCTTGACCTCGAGGGTACCTTGCGGTATAGAGAAAGAGTATTTTTATGACAATGAGCTGGATTGCCCAAAGCCAGCGATCCTTGACCCATGAATGAGAAAGAATCTCGTTTTCTCTTACCGACATTCACGGTGACATTTTAAAACAATTGGGAGCATGTGGGTTGAAGATTGGTGAAAATGAAGCTCGTCGTTACATTAAGACGTGCCTCATCGATATATTCATCCTTATGTCAAACTCGTGAATTTTCTTGACCATTCATAGCCAGTCATCTCCAACTTTCCCTCGTGACGTGATCTCTTTAAAAACCATAACCAGCCGTTCCGTACAATGAAGCCAACGATAAAAAAGTAAAGGGGAGGGAAAAATCAACAGGGAACCATTATATATCGGAAACCAAAAACGCCTTGAGCCGTATGTGATGAGCAATTTTTCGAGCGTTTATCCATGAGAGCTCGAATGCCTATGTCAGATGCAGACATGTACATGATGTATGTGCGGGAAGAGGAGGTGAATCGTGATAAGGCGACGCTTTGAACTATCGCCGACTGGCCGAGCGGCTGTAGTGTGACCTCGCACGGCTGTCTCGTGTGCGCCGTGTGCGGTTTGTTCGTCCGCCAGAGCTTGAGCTGCCTGCTGTGTTTGTTAGTCGTGGTGACTCAAAAGCAACGTGAGTGAGGGACTTACTGGGACTGGTGTAGTCGCTGTATGAGTAATACGAGTCGCTGTACCGCGACGATCCGTGTGATGAATGCGCAGGCTTGCTCGCAGGACGCTTGTCCTTCTTGAGATTGAGCAGAGCCAGGAGCGTGGCCGCAAGTCCAGCAATGCCGAGCCACTTCTTGCCGCCCGACTTCTTCTCACGTCGGTCGCCGGCTGCGGAGGGGGTCTTCTTGCCGAAGCCGAACCAGCCGCCGTGCTTGGTTCGTTTCGAGTGTGCGGCGGCAGAGGCCGGAGGACGGCTGCCATGGCGGGAGTATCGCTCCTCGACAATGTCGACGCGCTCGCGGCTCTCCTTGTCCTTGTCCTTCTTGCCGAAGAGGGCAACCCAGATGCCACGGGCGATGCAGCAGAAGCAGAGCAGCAAGAGAAGGGCGACACCGGCAACTGTTCCAATGACGATGCCTGCAATGGCACCGGCACTCAGACCACCACCGCCTGTGCCAGCACCTCCAGCTTCGGCCTCCTCACTGGTCTCGGTAGCGGTGGCCTCTGAAGAGGTTTCGGACGCTGTCTCTGAAGTGGTCTCGGAGCCGTCATTGGTGATGGTGGTGGTACCGGTGACTCGGTAGGGTGCCGAGTACTGCGTGGTGACCTTGCCATTTGTTGTGACGATGACAGCCGTGGGCTCTTCGTAGCCAGGCTTTGCCGAGCACTGGCCCTTGTACGCGCACGTCTGCCAGCCAGCGCAGCAGATGTTACCGCAGGCTTCTTGCTGGTCGTTCTTGGGCACGCAGTCCACGCCCTCAGTAGGCTCGGGAGCGGGCTCCCAATGAGTCATGAGCGTGCTGGTGTAAGTCCTGGTCTCGGTCCAGGTGGTGGTGATGGCACCGACATAGCCTCCCTTGCCGTGTACGCAGGTAGCGATGTCGTTGACTGTCTGGCAGACCTCGTTTGAGCCGCAGCAGATTTGGTTGTCAGAGCCGCAGTAGGCATCGCAGGCGCGGTGCATTAGGAATGAGTAGCCAAAGTCATGGAGGTTATCTCGGGGTAGCGGGTTGGCAGAAGCCAGGCCTGCCACAGCGAGAAGCAGCAGCGGCCTTAGAGAAGAGCGCATTGCGACGAATTGTGTGGTGGTTGCAGCTTGAGTCGGTGAGCAGCGTTGACGCCGGATGGGATTCCAGTCGAGACCCGCTACAGTGCCGAATTGAACGGCGGGCTCCGGAATTGAGAGAACTTCTTTTTGTCTTGAAGCCTCGAGGTTTCTAAGCCCTAAAAGATGGCTCCCGTCCTGGAATGCGGGAGAAGAGGGAGCGGATTGTCGCGGGAGGGAGAAAGCGGGTGGTGAGTAAGTGAGTGAGGTCAAAGATTATTGGTGCCCGAAAGTGACTCGCTTGTATGAGGGATGTCGAAGCAGATGAGATGTACAGAGCAGGGTGGGAAGAGGGGTGAGAAAGTATGTTTGGCTCTCTAAAAACGTGAGTTTGGAAGAGGAGGAAAAAAGGAAGTTAGCAAAAGAAACCGAAAGAACTGGCAGTTCAAGTGCTGGGAGCTGCAGCAAGACTTTTAAGCGGCTGGCTGGGCTTGAAGTTCCGTTGTCTCGATCCCAACCTCCCACTTAGACACCAACCTCTTGAATTCCGCGCCTCTCACCACTTGACACGGGGTAGAAATAAAGGGGACCTGATCCACACGCTTAATTGTCAGTAAGTCGGTGTACTGCGTATATCCAGATGCAAGGGCAAGGGGAGAACTCTGTCCTTTTCAGTCCGATTTACGGATAGTTGTCTGTCGCTGTCTCTGGGCTCGAGTCTTGTCTTCACATGCAGCGCGTGACGATGAGAGGACGGGCGAATAATGGCGGGGTGCCAGCTCATGACACCTCCACTGAACAAGCCTGTGCTCGCTCACTGGACAACTATCGATAGCGCTTCGGCCCTGGAGCTAGGCGGCCGTCACCCACTAACTAACACCCGACCCTGGCTCCCGTCGTGTAACTGATCAAGCCTCGGCCAGGAGAGCGGTTTTCTTTGCATGATGACGGGAGGCTTGATCCGCCCTGACGCAGATTCTAATTAAACATTTCAGGGGCCAACGTCCCTGCAAACAAGGAACCTGTCTTCCTATTGGAGTTGGACGCGGTCGACGACGCCATCAACAACAAATACCGGAGGTTGGGAGCGCTTCAGGGATCAGGGCTCTCGGTTGCCAACGTCAACCGGGACTCGAGCCACAGTTGGGTTCGGTCAGCCACAACCAGGTGGACCACACGTCAAGCCACGCATGTGAGCTTAACGTTATGTACGGAGTACGTACCTCGAGGTCAGAGCTTCTTCCTGCATGTGGCTTGATCTGTGGCTCAGCTGCCCGCAAGCTCCTGGCGTTTCCCTGCTTGGGTTGAAGCTGTGACGCTCCTCGCGGCTTAAGTTGCATCACCAGTAACCTCCTCCCATCAAGCGACTCGATCCTCCATCACGGCTTCCCCTTTCCTCCCGTCCCTCGACTTCCTTTCCTTGGACCATCGCACGACGACCCGTTCGCTGCTCGCAGCCGCGACGCCGTAGACATGTCGCTCGACCCGCCGACGTACCTGGCCTCGCTCCAGAGCAACATCCGTCAGCGACCTATTCCCTGGGACGGCGCTGTCCGGGCTGGCACCCTCACAGAGGAGCAGTATGCCAAGATTCGCGCCGTTGACAAGGCCAAGAAGCCGGAGCAGAGAAAGGAGATCGTCTCGGGGGATATTGATGGATACCGCGTCTTGTTCGTCGGCGATTCGGGAAAGTCCAGCGTTCTCGAGACGGCAGGAAAGCATGCAAACGTGATTCAGTACATCCTTGTCCTGCTCGGTGACTTGCTCGACGGTAAGTACATCTCTGTGCCTACATGCGAAATGTAGCAAGGCTGTTAGAGGACCATTATTCTGCAGCGACTTCCGTTGTGAACCAACAATACAAATCCTGTGCTAACTAACCTCTTCACCTAGCTGTCCCGACCCTAGCCAAAGCTTTGGTCAAGACCAAGGAGCCTTATCGACATTTCTTGCCTCTTCTCAACTCCGCTAATACCGAGGACCCTATCCCTTTGCTTACATCGCATGCCCTTACGACCCTCATGGCTCTCGCTCGCGATGAGTCGCAAGCGACCCTACAGGCTCTGCCTGTAATCCTCACCTATCTCTCCGGCTTGGCCAAGAGCACCGATGCTGGTCTACAAGATATTGCCGTGCAGGAGTATTCGTCTCTCCTCTTTGGACACGCTTCGCGAGAGCAGTTTTGGAACCAGCGGAGCGAGACAGTTGCACCCCTCATCAAGATACTCCAGACGGCGGCAGGCATTGGAAGTGGAGGAAATTCATCCGCCAGTCTCTGGAGCGGTAACACGAGCACTCGTTCCACGGGTTTCGAGGGCTCACTTGGTGGCGGAATCGGCCTGCAGCTTCTCTACCGTGCTCTTCTCGTCATCTGGCAGATGAGCTTTGAAGCTGAGGAGATTGGTGATGAACTCAACGAGTAAGTGGTGCTCCCTTGGATCTCGAAGCATGTTACTGAGACCTCAGCAGCGAGTACGACATTATCCTGCTTTACACTCAGCTTTTGCGATTGTCGCCCAAGGAAAAGACGACTCGTCTGATCCTCTCCACCCTCTACAACCTCCTTGAGAAGAACCAAAGGTCTCTTCTCCCTACCGCTGTTCTCGCTCGTCTTCCCGCCCTTCTAGACAACATCGGTAGTCGCCATCTCACCGATCCCGACCTGCTAGAGGATCTCTCAAGCCTCAAGGAGATGTTGGAGGAGTACACAAAGACCAAGACTACATTCGACGAGTACGTCGCCGAGGTGCAAGCTGGCCACCTGCGATGGTCGCCGCCTCACCGAAGCACAGTTTTCTGGGCCGAAAACGCTCGAAAGATCCTCGACTTTGAGAACGGAGAGATCCCTCGGAAGCTGGCCGAGATTATGCGCCAGCCGTGGGACAGCGACAAGCAGGTGCTCGCCATCGCGTGCAACGATGTCGGCTGTCTTGTTAAGGAGGTGCCCGAGAAGCGATACCAGTTGGAGAAGGTAGGGCTCAAGAGGCGGATCATGGAGCTCATGCAGTCAGACGATGAGAACGTGCGATGGGAGAGCCTTCGGGCTTTGGGAGGCTGGTTGAAGTATAGTTTTGAGCAGCAATAAGCTAGTGGCAGACTTTGAAAAAGAGTATGCTGCGGCGTCTCATTTGTCAGGAGGCGTCTTGTTCGTCGCCAGGCCAGAGTCGGCGAGCCTAGAGGAATCACGGTAGACGAGCCACGATGGGGTGGCATCAGCTGTAATTTGGCATAGTTTTAGTTATCAGTAGTTGGAGAGCCTCGTTGAGGGCTACGACTATATCGCAAGCAAGAATGAAATTCCAAAAACACCATGATAACAAGCTCGGGTGCAAGCTCAGCGTTGTCGACCATAGCGCGGCTCGCCCCTCATTCATGATGATGGTGTCGGCGTTCGGAGGGCGCTCCGGAGGGCCGGGGTCGGGCTTCGGAGCTGAGCGCCGTGAGGCCAAGGTACGTCTCTGCAGGCGCTCACGTTACTAGTTAGGTTCGGGGTGAGTAAGTTCCTGAGCAAGCTCTCTCGACAACCGTTTACTTCTTACAACTTTCCATCTCCTCATCCTCCTCCCCATTGACCAATTGACCTTTCACTGTAATCCTCACCGTCAATTGAACCATCATGAAGGGTCTCAACATGGCTGCGAGGGCTGGTCCCCGCCTTCACTCGGCTCTGTCTTCAGCCGCCGTCCGTCCAACGTCATTCGCCGCTCTTGGGCTTTCACAACAGAGCGTGCGATGCGCCTCGAGCTCGAGCTCGAGCCTCAAGAAGACGCCGCTCTACGACTTCCACGTCGCCAAGGGCGGGAAGCTGGTGCCCTTTGCTGGGTACTCGCTTCCGGTGCAGTATACCAACATGTCGCTGGCGCAGTCTCACCATTTCACCCGCAACCATGCCTCGCTGTTTGACGTGAGCCACATGGTGCAGCACATCTTCAAGGGAAAGGACGCCGCTGCCTTCCTCGAGAAGCTCACCCCTTCGGACTGGGCGAACCAGGGTCTTATGCAGAGCAAGCTCACGACCTTCTTGTGGCCCGGCACTGGTGGCATCGTGGATGACTCTGTCGTCACGAGGCTCGGCGAGAATGAGTACTACGTTGTCACCAACGGTGCCTGCCTCGACAAGGACACGAAGTACCTTGACGAGGAACTTGGCAAGTTTGGCGGCGATGTCCAATGGACGCGCCTCGACAACTCGGGTCTGGTGGCTCTGCAGGGCCCTCAGAGCGCAGAGGTCCTCAACGAGGTCCTTGCCAGCGACATCAATATCAAGGATCTTTACTTTGGCAATGCCGTCTATGCTGAGCTGAAGCTCGCCGATGGCAGCAAGACGCACCCTGTCCTCATCAGCCGCGGTGGCTACACGGGTGAGGATGGCTTCGAGCTCTCCTTCAACGGCAGGGACTACCCCGCCTTTGAGACCACCACCCCGGCCATCGAGGCTCTCCTCGCCAAGGCCGGCCCTGAGCGACTTCAACTCGCCGGTCTGGGCTCCCGAGACTCGCTCCGCCTTGAGGCCGGTATGTGCCTCTACGGTCACGACCTGGACGACACCACGACTCCCGTCGAGGCAGGCCTGAGCTGGATCATCCCGCCTGCGCGGCGCGAGTCGGGCGGCTTCCACGGCTCCGAGATCATCATCCCGCAGTTAACGCCCAAGAGCAAGGGCGGCGCCGGCGTGACCCGGCGGCGCATCGGCCTCGTGGTCGACGGAGCCCCCGCGCGCGAGGGCGCCGAGATCCACAAGGACGGCGAGAAGATCGGCGTTGTGACGAGCGGCGCGCCGAGCCCCACGCTGGGCAAGAACATCGCGATGGGTTACATCAAGAATGGGCAGCAAAAGGCGGGCAATGAGGTGGACGTCGTTGTCCGGGGGAAGAAGCGCAGGGGTGTCGTGACTAAGATGCCTTTTGTGCCGAGCAAGTACTGGAAGGGCACTGCTCCGGCTTAAAAATGGGTATGGTATCGATAGATGATTATGGTTTTGGTCGATTTAATTACGAAGCGAGCCCAACAAGTATGGTATAAAGGGAGCAATTCAAAATGGTGTACTTGTTTGTATCTTGATGTGGTTCTATCATCTTAAAGTAACTCAGTATCCCACTGAGCCCAGGCCATCTGCTCAGAGAAATGTGTACTAATGAGCGGTAAGAGATTCCGTGAGGTATAGCGGGACCCTTTGCTCGGCATCCGGGGTAGCGTCGTGCAACTCGGAGGTCTTGTGCCGGGGGTGGGGAGCTCCGGGCTCGGAGGAGCTACCGAAGATCTCGCGCGTTGTTCCGTGCAACATGCATCTCTGCCAACGCAGAACGGAAACCATTCGTTTCTGGGCATCATCCGAGTCCTTATCGTTCTTGTTGATTTCCTCTTGGCTACGATACATTGCCCTTGTAGGAGACCATGACAGTTTGCAAGTGGTAGGATGGAGTTGTATGCCGAAACCGTGACTTGATGATCCCCGCTTCCATCACGCAGATACGCTTCTCACGACAATGACACAGGGTTCTTGGGCTCAGCACCAAATCGATTGCTTTTTTTCCCGTCGCGAATCGCCATCGCAGACACAATGTGACGAAATCGCCCAAGCTGTTTCTGGGACTCTGGCTGTGAGCCCTGTCGATAGCCCCGGTTCCATGAGCTACACCGTCGTCTGTAATGGATGCCCAGGGCCACAGCCTGGTCTCGTTGTTTCCTTCAGGGAACCATGGGCCATGCTCGACGAGGAAATGGTGAAGCTGGCCAAGAAGGTCCATGGAGGCCTGGTACCGGAGGTGACATGTCATGGAGTCGTTGAGGGAGCCGATCCGCCACTCTCGATATATTCTATGCCCCGTCTGGGAGGGTCGTCCTATATTGAAGTCCTAACATTCCAAGCTGAGATGGCTCCTGATGAAGAGGCCAAGCACGAAACATTTGTCAAAGACTTGGCTCGGTAAGCCCTGTTTGCAGGCTGAGGATAACTACAACTTTGCTCACATCCTCGAGGTACTTTGCACGAAGCTGGTCCAGTCCGCAGTGTTTTGATGGTCAGATGCAAGCAGAGCAGCAACAAAGAATCGCCAAAAGGCTGGCTCGGCTTGTAGAGTTATCTATACTGCCGAACTCGATGCTGACTGTGCTAGTTGAGATGCTGCAATCGCTCTTCAGTCCGGACTATCCCCAGGTGCTCACACATAACGACTTTTCGGTAACAAACATTCTAGTCGACGAGGCCAATTACGAAATCACAGGTATTGTAGATTGGTCTCTAGCGGGGATCATGCCCTTTGGTCTGGATCTAGATATCCTCTTCTTGGCTACGGGGTTCATGACTCGCGACGGCTGGCACGACTATACATGCCGCACACAACTACGAGATGGCTTCTGGGACGAGTTCTGGGCTGCCTCTGGGATCGAGGAGGATAGTTACCGAGGCAGAATACGGCATCTGGCTGAAGGTGCAGGCAGGATTGGGGCAATTCTCCGACTGGCATTTCGGCGTAATGTCGATGGATCACCGTCTGAAGAGGTTTTAGTGTCGGAGAGCAGGTTGAAGCAACTCAGGGCGTGGTTTGGCGAACAAGCGACAAAACACGTCTGAGAGGGTCAAGAACCAGGGACCGTCATTGTTCCCTGCTGACGGCCCCGTTTCCCTGTCTCGGGGAGTTGACACTAGAAACAATCACGAGAAACTCCCAAGGTGAAGATATGTAGCCACTATAAAACCATAGGAAGTCATCACACAAAAGCGTATGACCTCCCTCAAACGAGCGGCGGATATGGTCTAGCAACGGCCTCCTCTTGTAACAGTGACCATCTGTGGTAGAGGCGGAAATGATCGAGACGCCAGCTTTGGATGGTGCCGGCGCCGACGAGGAGACGAAAGTTGCATGGTTGAGAAGAGAAGAGAAGAAAGGGAGAGAAAAAAAATCGATGATGTTGGCTTACTGTGTGTGTTATCAACTTGCACTGTGTGGAATGTGCTACCCTAGAGAAGCACGATTGCCGTCGAAATTTGGGCCTCTACCACTGTCTCTAGGTTTCATATCAACTTGTTCACGCGAGCCTTTTGCCTGCCTGAACGACAACAGCGGCAATAACTAACTTGGTTAGGTCGCACGCTCCCTGGCTGCAATGTCGAGAAACGGGGCATCACGAGGACAGCCTTGGGGGAACTACCGTTGTGGTTAGAAGCGGTACTAATACAACTTGGAACATTGACCATACTCACTCTTGGTGAGGTGAACCTTGATGGCCTCTACCCACGCTACTTACCTACCCCTGGCCAAGTTGAGTCGTTGTACTTGGTGGGTGATGGTTGACCTGGATGCTGAATATCGAGACATTCATCCCAGGTCAATATCTGTAATACCTAATACACACGATAGACCGTTGGAACGTTTACAAAAAAGGACTGTGATCAGGGTATCACACACTGAATAACACGTCACATGTCGCTTGACGTTTGTCTGGAACTGGTCGTGTGCTTCCAAGTCGTTACCCCTCCTCCATCTCAGTCATTTATAAACCCATCCAGCCGCCGTCTCCATTCGCACACGTGTAGCTCCAGCCTCACAAGATTGGCCGGCCTCGTAGTCGGACTGTTTCTACCTTCAACATCACCAGGCGCTTCAGCATGAACACTCGACGCACGAGCAGCCCAGGCCGGGGAAGCTGTTGTCTCTGCGGAGGAGCAGACGACGACGGCGACGACGTGGGGGAGGGAGGGGCTTATCGATTCTCATCTTCTTTTTTCTGTTACTTCTAAATTCAAAACCTTACGGAGTAGATATATATCAACTCGACATCCCCCTCCATCGTCCCTCACTCACCCTAATTACCTCGCACCTTTACCACCATCAGTCGGTCCCTTACTCCGCTGCTCCTTGGCCTCCTATTGGCGTGTACTTAACTTAGCTGGCCAGGAACGGGCAAAACGCGCCAGGGGTTCCTCCATTATCTGACAGGGAGGGAATGACCTCACCCTGGGCCCAGCCTTGCCTTGCGAGCGTCAGCCTCAACTACGCTTGACGCTTTTTTTCTTCTTACATTTAACATCATCTTTGGCTTCTCGATAAGAGCTTCCACCAACAACCAACCACTCGCTTAACAGACCACATACTCAAACCTAGACAATCGAAAACCAGCAACTGAACAGGAGAGGACACACTACGCTAAAGATGCCGCTCCCAGGCGCCCGACTGCTCGCGGCAGCCGCCTTTCTCCTTCATGGCCTCGTCGCATCACCTATTCTCGACGCCGGTCAAATAGTGCTCGACGATATCGATAGTCTGGCGACATCTCCCCGTGCACAACAGTCGACTCGAAAATTGAATGGAAAATTTCTACACATCACAGGTACGTACATACAGACTTTGTTTGGCGGTTTTCATGGTGTACCTTTTCCCCCACGAGACTTTGACGCCAGCCCGGGTCTACCCTCAACATACATCCTCCCCTCTCCCCAAGCTAAACTAATGCTAACACGATTTCCAAACTGCAGATTTCCATCCCGATGAATTCTACAAGGCGCACACCTCCACGGCCGAAGGCATCGCCTGCCACCGCGGCAAGGGCCCCGCGGGTACATACGGTGCCGAGACCAGCGACTGTGACTCACCCATGGAACTCGTCGATGCGACTCTTGGCTGGATACGCACTCACCTGAAAGACGAGGTCGACTTTGTCATCTGGACTGGCGATACCGCACGCCACGACAGTGATGAGAAGCTGCCGCGAAGTGCCAAAGACGTCCTGGGAATGAATCGACGGGTTGCGAAAAAGGTCATCAAAACCTTTTCCGACAATGGCTCAATGGACATCCCAGTCATCCCCACCTTTGGCAACAATGACTTTCTTCCACACAACATCTTCTACCCGGGGCCCAATAGATGGCTTCAGGCCTATAGCGATATCTGGCACCGCTTCATCCCGGAGGAGCAGCGCCACTCGTTCGGCTTTGGTGGCTGGTTCGAGGTTGAGGTCATCCCCGACAAGCTATCCGTAGTCAGCCTCAACACCATGTATTTCTTCGATCGCAATGCTGGCGTCAACGGTTGCGCCGACCCCTCGGAACCGGGCTTCAAGCATCTGGAGTGGCTCAGCATTCAGCTACAGCGTCTTCGTGAGCGCGGCATGAAGGCCATCCTCATCGGACATGTCCCGCCTGCGCGAACTGAGAATAAGCAACTCTGGGACGAAACGTGCTGGCAAAAGTACACTCTCTGGCTGAAGCAGTACAGAGACGTTGTCACGGGCTCTCTTTACGGACACATGAATATTGACCACTTCCTGTTCCAAGATACCAAGGAGATCGATTTGAGCCTTTATGACCAAGCCGGCACAACTCGACAGCCTATCGAAGAGGACTTTTCCGTTAAATCCAAGAGCGACTATCTCATTGAGCTCCGAGATTCCTGGTCTAACTTGCCTGGCGAAGCCGCAAGTACTAAGGAGGAGGATCTCCAGGATGATGAGTTCGACAAGCAGGAGAATGACGTGGACGACCTTGGGAAGAAAAAGAAAAAGAAGGGAAAGAAGCACAAGAAGAAGGGCCTGAGGAAGATCGGAGGTAAATATGGCGAGCGCTACCAGGTGTCACTCATCAGCCCCAGTGTTGTTCCCAACTATCTCCCCACGATCCGCGTCGTCGAATATAACATCAGCGGCCTGGAGAGCGCTCCAGTATGGACGGACGCATTCGATGTAAACACAGAGGTGCCCGAAGAAGTGTCAGAAATCTGGGAAGACGAAGACAAGTCAGAGGACAGTCGCCAAGAGCTCAAGAGAGACCTGGAAGCCGAGCGAAGTCGGAAAAAGAAGAAGGGCAAGAAGGGAAAGAAGAAGAGGCCCAAGAACCCCGAGCTCGTCGTACCAGATGATCCTCCCAAGGAATCGCTGCCTGGTCCTGCATACTCGCCCCAAACTTTCTCCTTTACCGGATACACACAATACTTTGCCAACCTCACTCACATCAACAATGACATGACGGACTCGGTTAGTGAGTCCAAGTGGCGCGATGGCGATTTCAGCGACGAAGTGCCCAACCACGACACCCCAAGGCCGCGAGAGTTCAACTACGAAGTCGAGTATAGCACCTTTACCGACAAGATCTTCAAGCTGCCTGATCTCACGGTGCGGAGTTATCTGAGACTGGCACATAGAATTGCGAAGCGAAAGAGCAAGAAGGGCAAGGGCAAGTCCCTCGAAGAGCTCGACGAAGACTTCGAATATGACTCGGAAGAAGACGACGACGACCTCGAGCCGGAGGATGTCTCCGAGCTGGAGGAGAATACCACCGACTCTGAAGTTGACAACACCAGAAAGGGACGCAAGGGCAAAAAGGCCAAGCGCAAGAAGAGCAACAAGGTGTGGCAGCATTTCCTCCGCGAAGCCTTTGTCAACACCATCCCGGAGAAGCAGCTCAAGAAGTGGTCACGTCAATGATTTGGCACGGGACGACGTGAGTCTCGACGGTTATTTCCCATGGATAGCATCTTTAGCGAATATCGGGACAGGCATAGTTATTTGGGTAAAGTCTGGCGTTTGCGGCGCAGTAGGGACGTTTATCATGTACGCATTCTCTCTACGGATCGTACCTTGCGACAACGCTCGGTTCATCTTGAGCTTTTTGTTTTTATATACAGTTGGATCGATTAGACGATGTCATGATCAAATCATTATTTATTCTTGCAAACTCAAACTTGTATTACATTTCAACTGATGCCAAATTCATGTTACATGGTGTCTCAGCTGGGCAGAAAGAAAAGAAAAAGGGGTATCAACGAATGCAGCGACGATGAAAATTTGCCGCCAAAACATGTATCGTTTTATCATCATCACTCATCCCACAACATAATAACACACAAGAACCCCGTCCTTTTTTGTCCAGTAACGTTCTGTTATGTTTCGCTCCTTATCATACATCCGTTTATATACTCCATGCCCTACTCTGCGTTGTTAACAACACGCAGCGCTCTCCGCGGACCCATGACTACGTTGAAGAAACTCGGCTCCTGGCCCTCGAGTAAGCCCTCAGTCGAGCCCCCGCTACCGCTTGTCCCGGGTCTGTTGTCCTCGCTGCGCTTGGTCGCACTGCCGCTCGATTCCCCGGGCGTCGTCTCGTCGTCATATGAGGAGCGCCACTTAGGCTCCACTGCGTAGGGGCGGTCGCGGTCGCGATCGCGGTTGGAACCGACCCAGCCAAAGAGGCTGTGGTTCGATACCGTGCGCTTGGGTCTTGTGGCGGCGACTGCACCGCCCACAACGGTTGCTCCTCCGGTGGACGGTGGAGACGGGTCCAAGGCGTTCGTGAGTGCGTTAGTGGAGGCACCTGAATAGCGGTTGGATACAGCGAGGTGTTGTTTATAGGCGCGGACTTGGCGGCGGTATAGCCAGGCGCAGAAGCCGAGGTAGAGGGCGAGGGCGCCAAATATGCCGGCGATAACACCCGCAGCGACGAGACCGCCGTTGATATCGTCAGAGTTGTCGTCAGCATCAGGAGACGAAGTGCCCGTCTCGCCGACACGCACCGTCGCTGTAGCTCCGGAGGTAATGGTAAAGACAGGTGCCTTGCCCGTGGCAAACGGACCCTCAGTCACGCCGGCAGCGGGCTTTGTCGCCGTAGCGCCGCCGTCTTCTTTCCCACCCACAACCTTTTGGACGGCATCGGGGACTGTGTAGCCGTGAGAGCCGGCGAGGACGAAGTTGTCCGGGTGGAAGTCCGTGTCGTGATCGCCAGCGCGGAACTTGTCCTGCCACTCGAGCGTCGACAGGTCGAAGACGTACATACCAGGGTCGCAGTCGAAGTCCTCGCCGACGCCGCCGATGACGACCATCTGGCCGTCGTACAAGGTGCATGAATGGCCGGCGCGTGCAGCGGGGGCGTTTTTGCCCTTTTGGTCCACCTTGACCCAGGTAAAGGAGGGAATGGTAAGGATATACATGTCATCGTACTGTGTCTGGCTTCCCTACGGCAGTATAAGCATCAAGTCTGGGAGGGGACGGAGATAAGGACGAGCACTCACAAAGGGTAGGTTTTGACCGCCAAATACGTAGATTTCGAAACTCGAGGCATCAGGCGCGCTGGCAATGACGGCGCAGAGGTTGACGCGAACGCTGGGCGCATCTCCCGACGTTTCTTGATGGAACCACTTGGAGTTGGCAATATCGTAGACGTCCAGAACCTTGAGATCCTCTGCAAACGTCTCTGCCGTTCCGCCAGCCAGACCGATCAAGACGCCTTGGTCGCCCCAGCCCGGAACGTAGACGAGTACGCCATCAGCTCTCTCTGTGAAGTTTCCGCTCTGAATCCCTGCCTTGGTAATGTTACGGAAAGCACCCTCATCAGGCGCGCCCGTGCCGTCCGAGAGGTCGTCCACGCCCGTGTTTACATAGCCTGGATGGGTGAACTCGAGCAGGCTCTTGAGGTAGACCCTGTCGGTATTGCGCGACCAGCCCGGAGATGTTGCCCAGTCGAGATGGCCACCAAAATACCAGCTTAGACCGAGCTCCGGAACGGATAGGCCTGCTCCTTCGGCGGCGCGGTGAACAGGCTGACCTCCAGCCTCAGACTCATTTCCAGAGGATGTCTTGGGGCTCTTAATCTCGGTCCACTTATCGTCGCCGATGGAGTAGGACCAGATGGATTCGGGACCAGGATCGACGTAAGGTGAGTCGGAAAACTGACCTCCATAGAGGTAGAGGTTGTCGTAGTCGTGCCAGAGATAGCCCATTGACACTTCTGGAGGACCATCTGGCCTGTCGAGGCCCTTCAGAGCAGGAGAATCGACATCCCAATCCTTGGTGAGATCCAGGGTGAGAAAATAGTTATTCCATTGGTCATCCTCTTGACCGGCCTTGGACGTGGCTCGGCCGCCATACATGTAAAGGGTTCCATTAAGCTGAGCGGATTGGAAAGCCCATCTGGCGCAGACTTCTGTGGGACTCTTTTCTCGCTTTACAATGACACCGGCATTGGCGCCATTCATCTCGGTACGCGAGCGGCCGTTTGTCCAACTGAAAGCCGGGAGGACGATGGCGATGAGTAAGGCAATCATTGTGAATCGTTGTAGGCCAGAGACGCCTGAAGTTACGCCCGAGGTGCTCTTGACTCTGGGACGGCCTTTGGGGTTTGCTAGCTTGGCATACCAAGTCTTTGGCGATGTTAATGATAGTTGACGTGAACGCTGACGCTTGCTGCCGGATGATTCGTTTCCGCTGTCTAGGTCGTCGTCGTCGTCGTCTTGATCGTGACGCCTCTTGGTTGTTTTTGTTGATTGCAAGAGGCCTGTGGTGTCGCCGAGGTCGCTTTGGCTATCTTGTGTGGGATGGTTTTGGCTGGGTAGTAGTGAAGTGGCGGAAGATGGTGTGGGATATTGGTGGTCGTCGTCCAAGCCAACCTCTTTAAAGATGGAAGTTCTTCCCTTTCTGATGGTGCTTCCCATCTTAAACGGCGGAGAGATTATAGTCGAGCTCTCTCGCAGACGGTCCGAAGTGCGCTGGGAGTTGAATTGAGGTCGAGCAGGACCGCGGCAGTCTGACGGCACGAGAAAGGCCGAGTTGGTAGGGGGAGGAGATTTAAGCATAGACATCGTGATGGCCCGCCCGTAGAGAGACAGAGCGAATGATGATGGCTGTGGCGACGAATGCTAGAGCAGAATGGGCGTTTCTTGGTGGCTCGGATCGGCGATGCTATGATGTAGCCACCCTTGAGGGATACCACTCTGTAGGGATCATAACCTGTAAGTTGAGTGAACGGCTGGCAGAGGGGCCCTAGGGATGGATGGGGCTGGATTGCACTTTTGGATGGTTATCTTTGCAATTGATAAGTCCTTGTGCAAGATGATTGATGTGGGAGAGCAGAAAAGAGTCGAGTGCAACCACGAAGGGGGGAAGCGGTTTCAGTGAAGCGGAATCCAAGCCTCTATCAATACCGCGATGATCGTCAATACATAACAAACATGTCGACTCTCCACTTGGCAGCGCCGTTCAAAGACAAGGCTGTAAATAAATCGACCCGATAAGTTATGGACGGAGCAGACCAAGACGCCGTCGTTTCTCGACCCCTGGCCCCCACTACATCATCGACTCTTCCCTGGGGGGGCACTCGCGCTTGAGAGACATCAACATGGCCCACAAACAAGGCGCGCGCGTGGTGAGTACGGAGTACCTAGTTACACCCTCAGCTGTGAGTGGCGGTCCAGTGTAGGGCCCTGATACATCTTGGTGTAGGCCCTGCTCGGTGTAGGCCCTGGTATCTTTGGTTTCTGGCCTCGGAGAGACGTCTCGCTGTCAATGCATCAGCTGCCAGCAAATGGATGCGGTGAACAGGCCGCAACCACCAAAACCTGAAAGACGCCCACGTCGTTCCCTGCCAGATTCATCAGTCGACTCCTTGGCAGCACAGCAGCGACGTGCCCATCCCTGAATGACTTCACTCACGCCGCTTCCCCTCGGTCCGACCGCCGTTGTTCCGACCTGGATCGTTCTCTGTAACGGCTCTACTCTGTATGTATCGTAATAATCTGGGGTATGTACTGTACTGTACTGCACGATGCAGGGGTCGTGCAACTGCGATCAATCACGGATCGAGATTGTTGATTTTTTTGTTTCTTGAACTGAAAGAGAGAATGAGTCTCGGACAAAACGTGGTTGGCTCGGATGGTCGACGAGCCGTCTCAGTGCTTGACGTCATATTGACTGCTAGCTCTACGCACTGTACGTCTGCTCATGAGTTTCATGTTTATACAGTGCGTATTATCTCTGCCTTCCAAAACACCATCTCCAAAAGGCCCATCTTTCAAGAATACGATATTCAAACACCAAAATAAACGACAAAACTCCATCTCGACGTTAGCCCATCGATTAGGCCGCTCCCAGAAACTCAATCTCGTCCCTTGTTTCCATTTCTAGACTGCCTAGACTGCCCATCTCCAACTCGAGCCACGTCTCTCCACTGCCGTCACCCGCCGGATCCATGCTCCGCCTGTTGATCACTTCCTTACGGCAAGGCCTCATTCGTTTCCGGTTGATTGGCACTTCCCGTGCCCTCCTGGCAGCATCCTCGTCGTTTCTCTGCACGCACCGCCACAAGCCCGGAACGTCCGTGTTCCACTACAGGACCCGCGCCACAGGCTTGGCCTGGCGATCCTGTTTCGTATCGTTGCATCTCGTGTTCTGATTTTGAGGCTCTGGAACTTCAGCTTCGCTTAGCTAGACGCTGGAGTTGCCACCAACATGGCCTCGGCCGGCTCCATCTCGTGTCCGATTCAAACGTCCTACAGGTAAACCGCTGGGTCTCGCGCCTCAGGTCCACCAATAGTCGTCCCCGAGTGGTTTGTCGCCTGATGTCGTAAAACGCATCTGGGTAGCAACCCCTGAGATGTGTGCCCGGCCTCCAATCAGCTCGAGCATGAGCGAATGTTTTGATTCAGCTGGAGAAGCTCCAACGGCTCGCCTCGTATCATAATACTCTAGCCTCACATCAGACCCGCGCTCTTCGGTAAAGGATCAAAGCTCTTGTCTTCAGCCAGTTCGAGCGGCGCTTCAGCCTCAGCTGGCAGCCCAGACGCTCCGCGATTCACCTTGAGAGCTTGCCGGACTCCAAGTTCCCTTCCAATGAACTGCAGCGCCGTTTTTGCAGCATCCCTCTGCTCAGGGAGCGTCGAAGACACCATGTACACCGCCGTGAGGGGCCATATCAGCTTCAAAGCGTCAAACAGTGTCTTGGGAGACGGGTTGTTTCTAAATGCCGCTGGGTCGAGGCTCCGCGCCAACTCATCGACAATCTCCTGTGCTGCACCACGCACCACGCGTACGCAGTTTGCGCGCAGAGACTTGAGCGCGTCAAGCGGAACTGGGCAGGCCATGTGATGAGTTAGGAAGTTGGCAAAAGCTAGGATGACGTGGTGGCCCTTGACCCGTGCTGAGTTGAGCATGTTGCGCATATAAGGATCAAAGCCATAGCTCATGTTATCGACGCTGCGCGCGCTGAAGGCGTTGATGTTCTCTTCTGCTTGAAACATGATTCCGGTCAAGTCGTAGTACTCAGTTGCCGCTGCGTCAAAGTCGGCGGTCCGTAGAATCTTGAGCATGCGCGACTGTACGTGCGCAACCTTGATTATGTAGTCTGATACTTCGAGAGCCAAACCCTCGTCGTGGTGCAAGGTTTCTCTGATGACAGAGAACCATTCCTGAGACTCTGGAGGGCATTCGGTGCTCGTCAATAGGCACTGCACTTGCTGTTTCGACGTCAGTAATAGGCTATGATGTGCACGACAGTTGAAAAGACATACCACCATGTTGTATGCTGGCCAAAAACCTGCCCGACCTTGCGGCCTTCTCAGGAATGGAGTTCCTCGTTGTTTAAGGATGCTGTATAAACCCCGAGTATGCAGATGCCATGGGCTCGTAAACTCCACGCGATTGATGGAGCCCATGAGAAGCTCATGATAGTTAGCATGCAGTCGAGCAAGAGTATCATGTAAACTCATACCTCGTAGTTTGCTAAGATCCAGACGGTTGCCAGAACATCGTCCCTCATAGCACCATCCGGAGTCTTGAGTGCCGCAGCGACAGAACTCAGAGTCTTGCCGAGATAAGTCCCGAGCTCTTGTTCAGTCTCGGTGACAGACCCATTGCCAATGGCAGTAGGGTACCGCAGGTTGGTGACGTAGGTACGCGAGAAGAGGTGAGCAGCCCAGACCAGAGGCCCGT
Organism: Fusarium staphyleae; assembly: GCA_017140175.1. NCBI lineage: Eukaryota > Fungi > Ascomycota > Sordariomycetes > Hypocreales > Nectriaceae > Fusarium > Fusarium staphyleae. The sequence goes on from JADDON010000037.1 coordinate 71,163, forward strand.
CGAGGTCGTCCTTCCTGTAAGTTTGGCGAAGGAAGTCTAGAGTAGAGTATACGTTGAGAAGAATGGGCACAGAGTGGGAGGTCCAGTGCTCGTTCAAGGATTGGGGGAGGATAAAAGTCGGCTCCGCGTTGGTGGAGGAGGCAAGGCCTCCGGCGGTGGATGATAGGGGACTAAGTGCAAATTCATCGGCATATAGTGTTGATGAATCCGCATTTGACGACGACGATGATGATTTGGAGGAAGAGACTATAGACACGCCACGACTCGCTTGCGGTGTCTTCTTCTTGCGTTTCTTGACAGTGATAGGGTTCGCATTGCGAAAGACGAGTTCCTGCTCATCACGGTAGCCGGGACATTCAGTCCCGTACTTGATACACCTTTGGCAGGATGGTCTACCAAGATCACACTGCAGCACAGGTCAGCGTCTATTGGTAGTTGGAGTACGGAGTACGGAGTGACTAGTTAGTTAAGTAGTCGCACTGACTGACCTTGACACGCCGCGACCGGCAAAGGTGACAGTCCTTGCTTGGCTTGCCCGTGTTGGGCATGGTGATGGCGATGAAGCACCACAAGTAATAGTCCACAGCTGGGATGTGAGGTTCAAACGGGTAATCCTTTCGAGGACCGTTTTCGACACGGTGACGTGGTTGGCTTCAGCGCGAGACTGTCGTTGGATTAGGACTAGCGCCGTGCGACAGGGCTGAGATCCAGTTTGGGGTCGCGCAAGGGGATTCACGTGTGGGGAAGAAAACGGGCTCTTTCAGACTTCACCAGGGACGACAACACTCAGCTCTTAGCAGCGGACAGCAGTTTGGCGGCTATCAAATAAGAAGCGTTAAGGCTTGACATTCGACGATCAGGGGTGATTCTTTGGCTAACTGTCGGCACTAAATATCAACAGAACATGCTTATTGACTCCCGGGTTCTCTGCCGAGCATCTACAATATTTCGTAGGATGCTTCAATGACCAGTTTGAATACTTGACGGAACTAGAGAGAATGCTTTCTCTGTTTAGTAAATTGCTGCTCCTCGGATGACAATGGCGACCTTATGGACAATACAATGACGCGTATCTGAAGGATTGTGAGGCGTTCAACTATCTTCCAATGCTAGGTGAGTGTCCCTTGAATAGGCTGCCAAAGCCCAGATGGCCAAAGAAGCCTGCGGATTGGATTTTTCCGAGTGGAGTTGAATAAGGTATCCGGTGAGCAATAAGTGATAAAAGGTTGCCAGCTGCCCGCCAGCTGCCACAATAATCGATCTCGAGCCATCTCCCCATCCATTTGTGGCTCTACCATTCTCTGTTCCTTACACCTCAAATTCATTCCAGATTCTCTACAACACCAACATGTCAACCGCTATGTCTAACGACCACAACTCCAGCACTGGTGCTCAGACGACTGTTGCTCAGATGACTGTTACCCCCAAGCCTGCCATCAGCTTCGATCCCGATGGAGACCTTTGCCTCACCGTGGGCTCCCACCCCTCCCAGGATATGACTGTCGACTCTCGGGCCCTCTGTCGGTCTTCCAAAGTGTTCCGTACCATGCTTCGTGGTGGGTTCGTCGAGTCGCAGCCGGAGGATGAGAGAGTCTGGAATGTCACACTGCCCGACGACAACCCAGACGCCTTCGTTATTCTCATGGGTTTGGCGCACGCTCAATTCAAGCAAACACCAGTGGAAGTCTCAATTGAGGAGCTTTACACCATTTGCATTCTCACCAACAAGTACGACATGGTTGAAGTCCTCCGGCCCATGGCAGATCGATGGTTCAAGAGACTCCCTACTAAGGACCAAAGCTTATCTCCTGAACAATCTGCCAAGATGATGTTTGTGTCTTGGGAGCTCGGATATTATGATCAGCTACGTGCACTCGTGCTCCAATTTGGTTGGGAATGCGCCGTGGACGATGATGAAGACCTCGTACTCGTGGACGGTCAGAAGATCAAGAACATGGAGCCTTTTAAACTGGTCCCAGTACACAGTTAGTTTTCCAAAGTCAGCCTGTATTCGCATACATATTAACTCGTCACAGACTGTATCAAAGAATACCGGGCAAAGACCTTGAAAGCTTTTTACGCCGAATGTCAAAGTGTATCACAACGCCTTCTGGACTACTCACTTGCCGAAGGGTTACAGTGTCAATACACCTACCACGACGGGGACCAGATTGACTTGATGATGGGGAAAATGCTCAGCATCGCATTTGTGCTGGGTGTCTTGAATCTGTTTAGCCCTTATTGTCCCTTCAAGGAAGGACTTGGGAATATCTGCACCATTGAGTCAAAAGTCGAGGAAGTGATCAAGTCGTTGGATCTGCGCCTATGGTGTGTTCCTCGATGCGAGCTTATAGGGTGCATCCTTGAGAATATCGAGAGCCTGAAGAGTGAGCTTCCCCTGATGCAGGACTGGCAGCTGGAAAGAATGAAGAATCAGGCTGCCAAAGTTGGATTGATGCCACGGACGTTTGAAGGGTAGCTACCCTGAGATGGCTGAATAAAGGGGTAGAGGCTACTGAGGATGGATGTACCAACGTTAAGTTACTAGTCAGAGTAGTACCTTGACGATCCCATATTGGACGTATCCAGGTCTTTGCTTCGAAAAATCACAAGATAGCTTTGATCTGGACAAACGCATATTATCCGAGAGTATTCACCTTTGATGTGGTCCCTACCTTACCCTAAGTGACTTGGCACATCAATTCACAGTGGTAACTTGCAGATACACGTATAAAGTCGCTCGCTGCCTAGTATTAGTACCTATACTTAGGTTGCCAGCTGCCCGTCAGTTCATCCCCGTTATCCAACCGTCTGTTACTGACGTTACGGTTTTCGCTGTTGCCTCCCGCTTCCCTTATCCTCCCTCCTCCTCACTCCTCACTCCTCACTCCTTCCCTGCCAAAATCACCGCCCTAGCCGCCTTTTCTTCCCCGGTTCGCACAATCTTTTCTCCTCGAGCAACAAACTGCATCTCACTCTTCTCGCGTATTATTTCCGGTCAACAGACGGAACTAGGCAACATTCTCTTCTCCTTCTCTCTATGATACGTAGCTCATAGTTCTCCCGGCCTCACGTTTGTCTATCCTGGCTGTGGCCACTTCAAGATCCCACTGGAGTAGCGGCTAATCCAACTCTCACCGTAGACCCCTTGAATCTGAACATCTTCTCCCTCGTCTTCCCCGTCAGGTCACTCTCCAAGGCGAAGTCATGGAGAAACCTCCTCTCAACAACATTTCGGTGGCCGAAACGACTCCATCAACGGCCATTTCTCCCCCCGAAACCGTTGTTTTTGAACCAGATGGAGACCTCCATATCCTCGTTGGCACCCCGCCTCAAACTATGGTTGTCGACTCGCGAGCACTTTGCCGATCATCTATCTTCTTCCGCAAAATGCTTCAAGGAGGCTATGCCGAATCCAAACCAGACAAAGGCGATTGGGTAGTCAAAATGCCTGATGATGACCCTCGGTCGTTCTTTATCCTGATGGCTTTGATCCACGCAATTTACGACCGAGTGCCGACGTGTCTGGCGGCCGACGAACTCTTTAATATATGTGTATTGACTAACAAATACGACATGAATCACATCCTGCGCCTGGTGGTGGCTCAGTGGTTCAACCCCATGATCAACACCTTCAAGAGCTCTCAGATATCCCTTCGGGGAAAGTTGTTGTTTGTGGCGTGGGAACTTGGAATCGAGAAGGTGGTTGTTTCTTTTGCAAAAACAATCGCACACACTTACCCAGTTGACAAAAATGGCGATCTTGTTTCTGGCAAGACTCTTCTGAAGAATACAGCACCTTTCAACTTATTTCCTTTCATGGGTAAGTACAGATAGCCTTTGTATCCCACCCATATCAAAACAATTGCTAACACACTGTATCTAAAGAAGACATCCGGCAGTACCGAAAGAGCTTGGCTCAAGTGTACTCATCTGTGTGCAAGGAACTTGCAGATAAATTCTTCACCAGGCAGCTCACATGTCAAGACTTTGGTCGTTACGAACAAAAGTGTACGAACTTCAATCATGCAGATATTATGCTCGGTCGGCTGCTTCGCTACGCTCGAGATTCAGGTGTTTTGTTACTTTTCATTGCGAATTTCGAGCCCTCCATCGGCTTGGACGCTCTCGACGCAAAACTTCGTGAAGTCCAAGCTAATTTGGGCAGTGACTCAAACTGTGGGTACAGTCTCAAGAGTTTAGCAGAAAATATCCAGAAACGCTGCGATAAACTGCCAAACCCAATAGTTGATCGCTATGCGGAGGTGCTGAGAATCAAAGCGAGCAAAGCTGTCATGCCACAGGACATGGCGTGTAAGCCGTTGATCTAAGGGAAGTTCTCACAGGGCGAACCATGGAGTGGTTTCGAGAAGCTATTTGAACTTGATCTATCATAGACCATTTCAGTTCCCTTACACGCTTCTCTATTCTACCATCTAGTGCAGTGATTATACCAGCTTGTGGCCTGCCGTGTGTTGCTCAGTTGGATAACTATTAATACCCCGTCACCTAACTAATCCCCCCCCCCTTCCTATTTCGGCCATGTCGGCCATCCTCACTGGCCAGCGAGACTTACTCCACTTCTTGCCCTCATATGTACTAACTTGATTCTCCTCAACTTGGCTCAAAACCCAACCAAGTCTTCCAACTAAACCACGCCCTTCCAGTGACAATCGGTCTATATCAAGTCTCTCGTCTTCTCTGACTCTCACAGACGATATTCATTCTGTCAAAAATGCCCTCTCACTACTCCCAAAACAAAGATATTCTCCCCCTCACCGGCGGCTGCCCCTGCGGCCTCATCCGCTACCAAATCTCACTCCCGCCTCTCCTCGTCCACTGCTGTTACTGCACCGCCTGTCAGCGCCAGACGGGCTCCGCCCTCGCTCTCAACGCCGTCGTCGAGTCAACCGCCGTTCATGTCCTTCCTTCTGCCGAATCAACCGTCGCCGGCTTCATCACCAAGCCTGAGCCCATTGCCACCGCCGCAACGCCCGTCTTTGCGCGCATCACCTCCGCAGAGACACTCCCGCCAGTGTCCGAGTCCTCTGCTGAGCCGGCGGCCGTTTGCATCCCGAGCCAGTCAGGCCTGGGACAGACCGTCGTGAGCTGTCCAAGGTGTCACACTGGGCTGTGGAATCACTACGTCGACGCTGGTCCACATATCTCATATATCCGTGTCGGTACGCTGGACCGGCCGTGGGAGTTGGAGCCCGATGTACACATCTACACAAGCAGCCGCAGCAGCTTCTTGAACATCGACGATGGCAAGCCGTCGTTTCAGGGGTATTATCCGAAGCGGGAGGAGCTGCTGCGGGAGGATGCCCTCGAGAGGTACGAGGCCCTGGGCCCCAAGATCGGCGAATACTGGGCTTCGATGAAAGCTTCTCTTGGAACGAAGTAGAACTAGTAGTGAAGGGGGATGTGATACTGGGTACGGCAGTTATTCAGTGCATGCTAGCATTTGAGTTGTGAATCCATGTCTGGATTAATGCCGTGTATATCCTCCTTTTTGGGAGCATAGTCTGTCATTACCGCCTTCGTTATAAGCCAAAGTTCCAATCGGGCCAGAAGGAAACCAACCTTCTGTATTTATCCACACCAACGTCCCCATCCAATCTAGACTAGTAATATATACAGTAGATAGTCCTCGCCAGCCCGACGCTCCGTACCCAATGACCGCGCTGGTCATGAACTTGCTTGAATTTCCCCGAGCCGTCCTGGCATTCGCCCATCCCTTTTACCACACGACGGTCCCCAAGTCCCACGAGGCCCGTCTGAGACGGTTGATATATGAGAAGCAAAAATAGAAGAAACAAGAAAAAGAAGTCCGATTGCTGCTCTGACGCCAAAACATTGCAATGAAATAGAAAAGTAGTGCCGGGAAATTCGAGCACATGAACAGACCACTCCTAGTGATTCATCAAGTGTGATTGATGCATGAGTCTTGCCCCCCTGAGTTGAGAGCATGCCGAGAATGAGAGAACCCTAATGATGGTACCTTGGTGAATTTGAAAAACCCCCGTTGCTGATGCGTTTTGTGGTATGAGAAAGGTCGTGTATACATGGAAGCACCGTTCGCGCGACTTTAAACTTGCTGGAGTGGTCCAGCCTTTTAAGCACCGGTTCTGCGAAAGCCTTCGACTCCAAGTATAGGAATCTCCACATCGCCGAGGTTGTCGATACCTTCATCGCGACGACGCTCCACAAAGTTGTTGCATTCAAAGATAACCTGGGCCCACTCGGCCAGGGATCGACCCGCATACACGACATTCTTGGTGTAGAATCCGGCAGGCTTCACAGGGTCGATAGCGCCGTTAGCGAAAGAGCTCACGTCTGCTTTGGGTTCCTCCGAGGTAAAGGGCCCATTCGCAGCGGATGGGATGGGCGATCCTTCGACAGGGGAGTTGAGTGAACTAGCGTTCTTTGCGTTGTTGACAAGCCCCAGCTGCGGACTGCCCGAGAACTTGCGCGTTGGAGGTGAGAAGACTCCCGGTTTTCCAACACCCAGGGGACCGCTGATACGAGATTGGGCTGGGCCAGGGAGTCGAGGGCGTGTCAAGAAACGATCGCGCAGAGGCGCTGCTTGCTGCTGCCATGCGAGGATAAACTTGAAGACAAATTTTGGCTCGTCGTATGTCGGCTGAGAGTACAGCGAGTCGTCGTCAGACACGCGTTCCTTGCTGCTGTTGAACATGGAATTCCTGTTGGATTGCGTGCTACTAAGAGAGGAGCGTGTTTCGGCAGTCTCCCGGCGGACGTTCTGGAAATCATCATCCCATCCCGCACCACTACCAGAATTGCCACCAGAAGCGCCAAGGGAGAGAACTTTGCCCAGTAATGACCACCTCTTCCTCGAGTCGCCCCTTGATGGGTCGTTAGGCAGTCCGTTGAGGACAGTCGTATCACTGTTGGGAAGTTTGTTGAAGGAGTCGAAGCCGCCCATGAAGAGTCCGGTTTGAGGAGGGTTCAGCTCTTGTCGAATGATCATGAAGCGCTTTCCTGGGGCAGGTAATACTGGAGCAGTCGAAGGGGGACATCGTCCTTCTTGCTCTGCCATGTGCTTCAGGTAGAGGTAGTGCGCCCACGTCGTCTGGAGTCGCTCTGCAACAAGCACAAAGATTTGGCTACAACCGGGTTAGCAATGCTACAAGACAAGGCTGTTGGTCCTACTTACCCATCGACTTCATCCAGCGCTCCCCCGTCTCGGCACATGCGCCAACACAGTAAGCGCTGATAGTAAGCCCGAACCATAGGGCACCAGTGGTTGAAGAACTCATCAAAGGTCTCTTCCGTGAGCAGCCAGTCCTTACAAACTGTTAGTTTTCGGACGGGATCTTTCGATATGGCATCCCAGATGGCAAAGATGAATGCCATCATTCGGACCTCGGTCATGGTATTGGAAGAGCTCATGATCTTCTTGGAGACATCAAACCAGAAAGTCCAGTCGATGTAGCTCATGGAGCTGTCTGGTTCTTCAAACTCGCTGTAAAGTACCAGAACTTCTTCGAGGAAGTCGCACAGAGTAAAACAAGCATTATGATTAAACTTGGACGTCCTTCGCGTCGCTGCCTTCATCGTAGTCGCAAAGGCTTCCGCAAATGTGTGTCGAGCTCCCGCAATCTCAAATGAGTTGTCGGACAGAAAATCCTTCAGGAGTATGATTAGGCGATTCTCAGACATGCCCTTCATGACATTACTCATGGGTAGCGGCATAGTCAGTGCGGCGTCAGCACCAGGCATCGAGTCGACCGAAGCAGAGTTGTAAGCACCATCCATGGGTGTCTGACGGTGAATAGTCGTGTCCAAAACAAAAAGCAACTGAGCATGAACAAGAGCAAACGCTGGGGATCTCGCCTTCTCAAGAAGAGGCAGACCTGGGGGCATGAACTGCTCGCATAGTATGTGGAAATATTTGCTGAAAACGAAAAAGACGTCAGTATCTCGGCCCTTCCAGCGTGGCACCCAGGGTCCAGTCCAGGGAATGCGAGATACAAGCATGGGCAGCTTAGGGACCTTCTTGAGGCTATCCCACATGCCCTTTGGAGAGGTCCAGCCAAACGAGCCCAGATTTGGCGGGAACAGGGCCACGATATCCTCGCTTTCGCCCTTGTTCCTACGAGGAAGGCCAATCTCATCCGCGACTCGCCGGATGAGTTCCGGGGAGAGGCCCCAGAGTCGAATGAGGATATCCGCAATACCGGGTGCGAAGAAAAAGGCATATGCGCAGGCCTTTCCCGCGAAATTGATGAGACTGATCGGGACATGACGCATTGACAGCTTATCGACGACGAACGCCATTTGCTTGACCAGGTTGGAGACAAACATGGTTCGTATGTTGTGCTCGGACGATTCCTCGAGGAAAGCAGCCTGACTCGACGTGAGGGACGAGGTCGACGAGTTGGTGAATGATCTAGCTCGCACTCTCTCCGCCGGGGAGCGGTCAGCGAGGGGTAGGAAGTATGAGGTAGCCTGTCTCCATTCGAGGCGCATCATGAGGAGCGTCGCTGCATCAAAGAGGACGGGGCGATCAACGCCAGGCACTGGCTGGGGCGCCTGGCCATCCAGCATCTCCAGGATTGCAATCCACCACTTATTCAGAATCGTCGCCCGTCTGTCGATGTCTTCGGTGCAGAGTCGCTTTGTCGATTCGTGGTTCATGGTGTTTCGCAGAAAGGGGAGAAGTTGTGAATGAACCTGCGCCATCCGCTGGGCAGTGCTCTTGGTAAGGAATCCCTTGAAATCCACATCGAGAGACTTGAAGGATGACCATAGTACATCTCGGATTTGGGGCGGCATTTCGATGGAGGATTCATCAGTCACAGTGGCTGTGGTGGTGGTATCGTAGCTGGAGGATTGCGGTGTGCGGTCATCAGTGGTCGCCGAGGCTGGTGGTGCGAGGCTGGTAGCAGACGAAGCGCAGCTGTTGTCGGAGTCTGTGTTTGTATTGAGCTTCCCCGGGACCGCCTGCTTCTGTTTGAACTTGCTGAAGTAGCCGCTCGCTCGGGAGAGGACTTTCGGGGCGGCGGCTCTGAGCGAATCAGTCGACTTGTTCTTTTCCACCTGGTCGACAGTCAAGCCAGGGCGCTTGCGGGTCTTTGTAAGCTTAATCGACGTGGTACTTTCAGCTCGGCTGCCCCCGGACGATTTTTCATCCTGGGACTCGGTCTTGTCCATGGGCGACGGGGAGCGAGAGGACCTCCATGATCGCTTAGCGAAGTTGGCGAAGGACCCTGAACTGGTTGGGCTTCTCCTTAAAGGCTTGAGTTTCCCGAGACCCTGGGAATCAACACCAAAGGTTTTGTCGCCCGCCGAGGTGGTAGGGCGAGGAGGGTCCTCGGTATGTAAATCCGCCGCGTCTTTTGAGCCCGGAAGCCATCTGGGGACTTCTACGAGCGAGTTCGTTCTCTTTCGGGCGTAGATGGTGTGTGGAGTGTTATCGGAGAGCTCTTCGGTTCGGACGATGGAGGGGATCGAGTCGGGGGCTGCTTTGCCAGCCTTGTCACCTCCAAGAAAGACAGACGTGTCGAGATCGAAGTCGACATTGAACGAGGGGAGTTCGAAGGTCGGGAGAGACGGTAGAGAAGTGACGCTCTGGCGTTGAGGTTGGTTCCGGGACAAGCTGGAGGCGGGCTGGTCGAGCGACGACAGTGAGAGCAGCTCTGGGCTGGAGTGAGAGCGAGGGAAGGAAGACGAGGTTTCCACGGCCGGGGCCATGATCATAGTAGAAGCGCCCATCTCATGGCCAAACGACAGAATGCAAGGAGCCTTCCGCGCGAGAAGCGTGGGCGGTGCTCCTCCGATTGAAAAGCCGACCGTGTAACAGAAATGAGGGAAACCCTTTCTAGTTCAACATCACTCCAGCGCTTCTCTGGCCGGCAGAGGGATGATGGTTTCAGAAGCGAGAGAGAGTCCTGAGGGTGTAGATTGGGTATGAATTGGGATGGTATGGAGGAAAGAAAACGAGGCTCTCTCCCAAGGTCTCCTTCGACAGACTGCGTACCGTACTGTATGTACCTGGTCTCTTGCCTGGTATAACCTGCGACCTGCGGCCTGCGGACCTCCACACTCGAGATCGCCACGGGCTTACCGGGGGGTGTGAAAGTCGGAGGAGGGTGATTTGACCAGGGGCTTAGGGAGGCCGAAGTATCCGTACAGCCAGCGGGCGCCTGTGCTAGAGTGCTAGAGAGATGGGTCTAGGCTGGAAGAGGCAGCGTCAGTGTCGAAACGGGAAACGGGACAGCGCACAGAACAGAAAAGGCGATAATCATTTCTTTTTCTCCGCGGATTGACAGGGGAGAGAATCAGCTCAGGCCTAGCTTTGCAGTGAAGTGAGTTGCTGGAACAAGCAGCGAGAGCGGGTGGAGCTCATTGCAGTGACGTGAACCCGAGCATATCAGCCCTTGCACTGTCAGAGAGAGAGAGAGAACTGATGAGGCGATCTAACTAGGGAGTACTCCGTAGGCGGTCGGGAAATGAAATGAACAAAGAGCGTCATTGACAAGGCGTCGTCGAGTCAGCCCTCACATCGTCGTTGTCGTTCGGGAAATAGCCTAGAACATTGAATCACAGAACAGACAGTGGAACGTTCAACACGGAACTCTGGCTTTCCGGTGTAAGAGAGCCGCAAGGTAATCAAGGAAACCACTGCAAGACTGCTGCACTATATCATGCCTGCTGGCTCTCATTCGTCTGTGTACCAAGGGACTACGGCACTCGCAAGGAACCAGGGGTGAAAGAAAGCCTGGCGGCACCCAGAGCTGAAGAAGCGCGCGAGCCCCCATGCTTCTGGAAGCTCCATGGCACGCAACAACACATGGCCATCCATGACAGCAAGGCGGGAAAGCAACTAATTGATGTGATGACCAGGACGGAGGCCCATCATGTTAATTGCTGACCACGGCCGGGCGGCCATACTGCAACGTACGTCGGCTTGGTGAGAAGAGGACAAAGACGCTATTGCACGCCATGTAGCGACACCGATGCAGTGAGACGCTGCCTGGCGCAGCTCATCTGTGAATCAAGACCGGACGCTCGGAGGGTTCGGGAGGATAACAGAGATAGGCACAAAACAATCCACGGCAGCGGGGAATATTCCTTCCTCCTTGTCCTCCACCATCTCGATATCTCATATGTACCTGAGGCGAGCCACGGCCAGAATAACTTACAGTTTGGAGTGTCTGCATGAGACATGCAGAGTACACGAGATGAAAGTTACCGAATCAGTTAACCGCCGAGAGTAGACTTCTCTGGAGTTGTCCCGAGATTGCTGGACAAGGACGAATCCACCAGCCTCCAGAGACAGCACGGGGCAACTCCTTTCTCTACTCGGTCTGATACAGACAAGATCAAGCTATGACCAGATGGTTCCTTGGCGAGGAGATTGTCTGGGCGTGAAGAAGCAGATTGCCAGATCGAGGTGCTATTAAAAAGAGCCGCCGTTGAGGTCGGTTCCAAAGCCAATCGCCCTGTCCGTCATGATACCCGCCGGCCGCCGGCCGCAGCCTCTGATGCCCAATCACCAGACATTCCCAGATCTACAGATACGGATATACCGAGTTGTTTCACGCGCGACGCTTCGAGTCCAGTGGGCGAGTGAACCTCTGTCACATCCCCATACTCTCTCTCTCTCTCTCTCCTACATGCAGTAAAGGGGATGGCCGCTCTGGCAAATGCGGCTGCACCGCACAGCCAGCTCATTTCATCGCGGCCCCCACCTTACTGGCAATCGAAGTGATGATTGACTTAACTTTGATACTCCGTACTGTACAGTATGTATGTATGTACCGCTACAAGACGTAGATTGTCGCCATGACGCTGGTTGGGCGTTGCTTGAGAGAGGATATTGCCTGATCAAGCTTAGGGCCCTTGACCAATGACAGAAATGGCACATGCTAATTTCAGAGCTGAGAAGACTTCCCCCTTAGGGGGGTCGCTACCTTTCATCAGTCCTTGTGTCAACTTGATGATCAGGCCCAATGTCTTGTCGGTGGCGGTAAGAAGGCGCAAAGATGAGCAGAGAGAGGCCCATCTGCTGATGTGATATTGGTGACTTGTGCAACTAGTTACACGTGTGTATTGAAGCCATTGGCCAACCCTTCCGGTAACAACATCTAACCTACGGAGTAGATAGTTGACGTTCACTAGATCTCTCGAGCCGTGTTGGGCTCTTTCGACTCTTTGCACTGCGCCTGCGGCTGCGCCTACAAGGCAAATATGTGCATCTCGTGTCACTCGGGCATCGCTACCTCCATTCGATTCCTCATACATGATGCTGTTGAACCTCGGGACGCGCCTGGAGCTTGTACTGTACAGTACAGTAATGGCTCCATGTTAATAAACTCCCAGCTTGCTGAGAAGCGTGCATTAGCTCTGCTGCTTGATGGTGGCTAGTTTGCGAGCCGGACAATTGGTCCCGAGAGCAAAAGGTCATGCAGAATTCGGCCAAGCCTACAGAGCACTCTGTACTGAGTACAGTATCTTCATTCACATTCATCCCGTCTCTCCCCTGCTCGGCTGAGCCCCCCGAGTAAGGTTCCGTGCTGATGAGCACCGACCATGTTGCGTCCTTGGCACAATTATCCGTACTTCGCAAAGTAACCGATGTTCACTTGTAGCAAGCAAGCGTCTCGCTGGTGTGGTGGGCGCCAGCCAGTTTGCGTTGGATAGTCTTGACCAAGACAGTTAGTTACCCATTGAGACTTGTTGGGAAGCTGCTTCGCCATATCCACAATGGAACATCTTGTACTTTTCCAGCGTATTTTCCGTACTTGAAGTTTGCGTGCCCATGTGTGTTATGAAACTGGCCAAGCCTGCTGGATCTTCTCAACGGCTATGAGGCCATTCACCATACAACCAACGACAACTGCAGGTCCTTGTCGACGGTTGGTCCCTCGCATACATAACAAACAACCTGAGAACCAACACTGCAGAATGGGGACAGCCGTTGCGGTTGTCATTGGACACTGAAGCAACAACACCGTCTTCGCGTTATTGCACGAGACGCGGCATGGACACGGTTCCCGAGACTTGACCGCTCTCGTCAATCGGCCCTCAGTCCGTTTCAGCAAAAACATGCTCACTGGTATGTCATGTCACCCTATCTTCATGCACCATTGTCTTACGGAGTTTAAGAGCAGAGGTGTTTGGTAATAGTAGGGTGTTCAATCTTGGCACGTTGATATATTCCTTCAGCAATTCGAGCATTGAAGAGCCCATTTGCTGTACACACATATGCCGGTTGCAGTGTTACTGCGCTTCACCATTCACTCGTCACCTACCTCCCTTGATGCAGGGCCATCAGCAGATCTTGGATATGCCGGCTGTTCGTATTCTTGATCTTGTCTTCGGTCACGATGCCGACTAGGCATACGACTTCGACAAGTCGGAACGTGGGCTTGTAAGGCTATCAAGGACTGGCTGGCCGGTGTTGATCCTGCGATGATGCAGGCAGGGCTTGAGGCACAGCTTTGGCAGTTGGGATGCGTCCTATGTTGATTGCAATTCTGTTGGACCTAATTGAGGTTGTGAAGAAACTGAAAATTTGCACGCGAGTGTGGATCGTTGATATGGTGAACCTCGCTTATGTAATCAATGTCAGAGTGGGGCGTTGATTTCGATCTTCTAAGGTCAAGAGCCTGTTCTCTCTACGTACTTCATGTTACCTAGGTACCTTACTTATCATCACAGCATAGCTCACAGCACATGAACCCAACGAGAGAGGGCAGGCGAATATCGACATAGGCAACTCTAAAAAGTCGAAACCCGAATTTCATAAGATCCGTGAGCTGCACTAACTCAGTTATACGTAACTCTGGAACTTTGAGAAGCCTTTGGGTATTTCACTAAGCAATCAATACGTACGTCCTAGGGTAGCCATGCCGTTCGGTCGCCGAATTGCGCTGGGACTCAAGAAGACCCGGAGTCGAAGGATTGAGGAACCGAAACGACTGTCGACTCGGACGGGATACAGCAATTGGCTACGTATTGTCAAACGGTGGACACTCACAATGGATCGTCATACTGTAGCACAAGTGTGATTGAAGATGGCGCCAGATTTTAAGATTGGACGGCGTCGAGGTGTGGGTTCTGACTGTTTCATAATCCCCTCCTCCCTCTAAGGCTGAACATCTCACATGTCCAAGCATGGTTGAGGATGATCCATCACGACGGACTCGGGAAATCAACCCTCTTATCCTGGTGTTGTGCAGCACACACACAGTTCAACGGTAGCACAGGATACTACAACCATGCCTATTCATGATGATGTCAGACCGGCACGCATTTCTTGATGGCTGAAAGACGACAAAAGAAAGAATAAAAAAAGGTTGGCCGCCGCCCATAACGCCAGTGCTAAAAAGATGGAGCTTGTTTGATAACTACGTATCAAAGAGGTTCTGTCTTCTGTCTGGATGTGCTCAAGGATTGCTTCCACCTTTTCCGAGTGGCCAATGGCAAGCTCGATTATTTCCCTTGGCAACATCGTCTCCCACCCATTCCCTGATCTGTCGTCGAGATGGAGGAGTTAACGAGATAATAACGTTAGAATGGAACCGACTGGTTGCTCAGCCAGCAGCAAATACGTAGCAAATTGTACGTACTTTGGCGGCAGCAGTCTTTCTTCTTTCCAGGTTCTTATCAGCAGCAGGCAATTTATTTCTTCCTGTCGCAGTTAGTGCCCATCACAACTTCCCGCTTGCTGACCTTGTCATCCCTGTTAAGTTAACTACCAACTGGGGTCTAGACGGTTGCACCTGCGTCATCATCCATCCAGTTGTGCTATGTTTTTTGTGTCTTACTGTCTCACCTTTTGAATTGCCTTCTCGTCTCCTCGAGTCTGGTATTCGTTCTTTTGTCCCAGACATCATCACTTGCTTCATTGCTTCATTGCTTCATTCCTTATTGCTGCATCGTTGCTCGGCTTGTCCAACGCACAAGCTTCTTACAGCTGCTGCTCGCCAATCACGACAACTGCCGCTCTATCGTGTCTCCTCGACGCGCTCGACCTTGCCCGCGATAGCTCTGACGTTGGATTATTCCCACACTCGCGTCCATCGCACAATAGCGTACGAGGCCTCCACCCACGACTCACCTGAATGCTGCAGATATCATCATCTTGTCATCCTAGTTCCCAACTCACGTTTGAAACGAAATAAACATGTCGACAAACGAGGGAGATAGGCCCTTGACTACCGAGTCGCAACGGAACCCATATGCGTCGTCCAGTCGCTGGCGTCATCAGGAGTCTTCCGCCTATGCGCAACACGCCGTGCAGCTTACTGGTCAGGGTACACCACGAGACCCTCATCAACAATCAGGCAATGCTGGCGACCTTGCCGACTTTCTCAACGCCTCGCGCGCCGAGCCAGAGGATGGTGACCGCGCGGTTGGCAAACATAGACCCATCACCGCTGCCGCCAGCGACGCCGCCAATGGAAACCTCATGGGTGACAATGTACCCCAAAGCCATGCCGTACATACCACTCCAGAAGAAGGGGCGCCCGACGGCAAGAAGATTGTGTGCGGTCCTCTTCTCAACTATCGTCGAATGGAACAGGGTCGTTGGTACGGCAGTGTTCTTGTCGTCACTGAGGGTGGGGGCAAGATACCTATACACCAGCCCTTTTTGATTCTGAGGGAAGCTTCACCTTCCAGAGAACCCGGTTATTCGAGCCGTGGCGACGTCAACGGCGCAGACTCTGCCACCGGAGCAAACGAAGAGGCGCGAGTCGAGGGACAATGTCTCTATTCGGACCCGCGCAACACCTTCTGGCGTTTCGATATCAGTGTCCCTATCCAAACTCTCGAGACCAGCTACGAATACGACCTTCCCGAGATGCACTTTTCCACCGACTTCAAGCCGCGAGTAAACACATTTTTTGTCGCCGCTGCGTCCGAGTCCATGCGTATCATGTTTCACTCTTGTAATGGGTTCAGCGTTGGCACTGACGAAAAAGCCTGGAGTGGTCCTGCGTTATGGAACGATGTTGTACGGAAGCATCGCGAATTGCCCTTGCATGTCATGGTCGGTGGTGGTGACCAGATCTACAATGACGGCATTCGAGTCGACGGACCTTTGCGCCCATGGACTGACATCGGCAACCCCAAGAAGCGTAAAGAGTACCCGTTCCCCGAGAAACTGCGTGCTGAATGCGACGACTATTACCTCAAGAACTACATTCGATGGTATAATACGGAGCCTTTTGCTTTGGTGAACGGCCAGATCGCCCAGATCAACATCTGGGATGACCATGACGTGAGTTTGAGAGGCCGCTTGAGCTGCGCACTGCTAACAAGCTGCAGATCATCGATGGTTTCGGCTCATACGTTGATAGCTTTATGCGATGCGACGTCTTCCGCGGTATCGGCGGCACTGCGCACAAGTATTATATGCTCTTCCAGCATCATCTGCCGCCGCCACCATCCACTTACACTTCAGGTATGACTGAACAGCCGCTGTGGTATTCCGTACGCTGACCATTTCAGACCATGCCGCTCTACAAGAGTCCACTCAAGGACCGGATCCTAACCAACTCATCGACACGTACGTGGCGCCCAAGATGGAGGAACCGCAATACATTATAGGAAGCAAACCCGGACCGTATGTGGTAGAGCGTTCGTACAACATGTACACTCGTCTAGGTGCTCGCATTGCTTTGCTCGGAATTGACGCTCGGGTCGAGGTAAGTCGAAAACTCCCGCCCCTGCAGCTGGAAGCTAATAAGTTATGCAGCGTACACGACATCAAATCAACTACCCCGAGACGTATGAAATAATATTCCAGAGACTCCGCTCCGAGCTTGGAGCAGCTGCGGCCGAAGGGGAACCGATTAAGCACTTGATATTGCTATTGGGTATTCCCATTGCATATCCGGTATGATACTCGTCCAAACAACAGATTTAAGATGACTGACGTCCCGCAGCGCTTGACCTGGCTAGAGAACATCTTTCGTAGTCCAGTAATGGGACCCATCAAATTCGTGAATCGACGTTTTGGTATCGGTGGTAGTCTATTCAACCAGTTTGACGGCAGCATCGACTTGCTGGACGACCTGGACGATCATTACACAGCGAGGACGCACAAGAAGGAACGGCTCGAACTGATGGTGCAACTGCAGAATATAGCTGCCGAATTCAACGCACGAGTGACGATTCTCGGAGGCGATGTGCATCTGGCAGCGTTAGGACGATTCTATTCAAACCCGAAGCTCAAGATACCCGCGGAGGAGGACCACCGCTACATGGTCAATGTCGTTTCGTCGGCCATTGTCAATAAGCCGCCCCCAACGGCTGTTGCCAACCTCCTGGCTAGAAGGAACAAGATTCACCACCTGAACCACAAGACGGACGAGACTCTGCTCGATTTCTTCAACAAGGACCCTGGCGATTCAAACAAGACGGCTAACCACAACCATTGTACGATGCCGAGCCGTAACTTTGCGACTCTCACGGAGAACTCACCAAATAACGTGGATGCTCGTGCTAACGGCAACGGCACGCATGACGGCAATGACACTTCGGAACAGTCCTTCTTGGGCAATGACGGTCATAAGGTTCTCCATCGGGGCGAAGTTGATGCTGGGACAGGCCACAAGGCGGCGTCGCGACAGACTCATGGCAGAGGTAATGACGGAACACTCGATGTGTGCATCAACGTGGAGATGGATCAACATGACGCGGAGGGCCGAACAGAGATGTACGGCTTGACGGTGCCGCTGCTCAACTATCGGCCGAGGGACGAGCCCAAGACGCCTAGAGAGTCAGGAGACCGGCATTAGAGGTCTGTCCTGGCAAACTAGGAGGGTCGAAGATCAAAGCATTTGATCTCGGACAGGAGCTTGAATTACCAGCCAGGGAAAATATTCTAGGGAGTGGACCCGAGCTGATGGAGCCGGGCCGGAGACGGCGGCTTATGAAACGAGAGGGAGAGCAACGGATACCCAGACCACGGCGGTTTTGTTGGCCAGTCAGGAGCGGGCTATTCCCATGGGGTAGCTCGCTTTCATGTTTGATACCCGGTAGAGGGAACTGACTGATTCTTTTAGTGTGAATTTGTAGTGGCTTCATGGGAAGCTAATGGAGAGACTGGAGGTGATGCAGCCATCTGGGGAAGACAGACATGTCTCGGCCGGAACTGTTGGATAGCGCTGGCTGGCCGATGCAGTCGGCTGTAATTTGTTTTCTAATACTTGTCTACAACATTAACCCAATACCTAATCCAATGAATCAGATTGCGATACATGTTATTAACTAACTAGTTGGTACCTATGTGTATGCATCATGCTCTTGCAAGACCATACTCCGTAGTTATTGGGTGCTCCATAGAGCACATGATGATGGAAAAAGCCCCCACGTCGGCAAAGCGCGGCGATTGTCAAAGCACGCCAGAACAAAGCGGGTTCATTATCTCTGACCTAGTTAGTCCCTGGAGAAGAGCCCATGCGACCCCGCCGTATCCGTACTATTAATTAGGTATGTATTACCTATCATCAACTGAACGAGTCTGCTGCGGCTCAGCACGGGAAACAAAAAAAGAAGAAAGAAAACCCCGTCTGCCGACACCGGGCATCGGCGGGGCTACCCGATCGAGACCGACGGGCCATTGGCCAATCACGGACCTCGCCGTAGCTGGGGGACGAGCCGACGTCATGTGCTAGTGCCCTGCCCCACGATGCGTAGGCCGCGATAAGCCGAAAAGGTCAGACACAGGTTGGTGTTTTTCATTGGAGATAGTGTGGTTCGCGTGGCGACGGGATAAGATAGAAACAGAATGCCAGTTGGAGGTCAAGGTTACGCGAGGGGGGAGGAGAGAGGTGTTGATAAGAAGACTTCTTCTTTCTTTTATCTCCCGCCTTTCTTTCTTTCATTCTTCCATCGTCGAACCTCTCTCTCTTTCTAGCTCTGTGATACCCCCGACGACGAAGACCATCACCATCAAATCCCCCCCCAAATGTCTTCCATGTTCCTCAACCGGGCGGGTGCCCAGGGTCTCCGCACCGCGGCCGCCAGAACTCAGAAGCGCACCGCTGCGACGCTCGCTGCCTTCAAGACCCCCAAGGTCTTCAACGAGCCCAACCACCACTACGCCAAGGGCACCCAGCAGCGTGAGGGTCTGACTGCTGCCATTGAGAAGCTGCAGAAGAAGCTCCCCGTCGAGGTCCCCGTTGTTGTTGGTGGCAAGGAGGTAAACTTGAATGCTTTCCGATACCCTCATGGGCATCCTTCTACACACCCCCGAGATCTAACACGCTTTCTTGCAGATCAAGGCTTCCGCTCTCTCCAAGCAGCAGAACCCCGCCGACCATGCCACCACCGTCGCCTCCTACCACACGGCCACGTCTGCCGACGTCTCGGCCGCCATTGACGCTGCCCTCGCGGCCAAGCCCGCCTGGGAGGCCCTCCCCTTCGCCGACCGCGCTGCCGTCTTCCTCAAGGCCGCCGACCTTATCTCCACCAAGTACCGATACGATATCATGGCCGCCACTATGCTCGGCCAGGGCAAGAACGCCTGGCAGGCCGAGATCGACGCCGCCGCCGAGCTGGCTGATTTCCTGCGCTTCAACGTCCACTACGCCGAGCAGCTCTACAGCACCCAGCCCGAGCACAACTCCCCCGGCGTCTGGAACCGCCTTGAGTACCGCGCCCTCGAGGGTTTCGTTTACGCCGTGAGCCCCTTCAACTTCACCGCTATCGCTGGCAACCTGCCCGGTGCCCCCGCTGTCCTGGGCAACGTCGTTGTCTGGAAGCCCAGCGACTTCGCTATTGCCTCCAACTGGCTCGTCTACCAGATTCTCCTCGAGGCTGGCCTCCCCAAGGACGTCATTCAGTTCGTTCCCGGCAACCCCGTCGAGGTCACCAAGGCTGTGCTCGAGCACAAGGAGTTTGCTGCTCTCCACTACACCGGCAGCACTGCTGTCTTCCGCAAGCTGTACGGTACCATCGGCCAGGGCATTGCTGAGGGCCGATACCGATCCTACCCCCGTGTCGTTGGCGAGACTGGCGGCAAGAACTTCCACCTGGTTCACCCCACGGCCGAGATCGATAATGCCGTCAAGCAGACCGTCCGTGGTGCCTTTGAGTTCCAGGGCCAGAAGTGCAGTGCCACCTCACGACTGTACGTCCCCAAGTCCAAGTGGGCCGAGTTCAAGGAGAAGCTGGTTGCCGAGGTCGAGCAGATCAAGATCGGCAACCCTACCGAGTACGGCAACTTCATGGGCCCCGTCATCCACGAGTCTTCCTTCAACAAGCTCTCTGGTGCCATTGACGAAGCCAAGTCTGACAAGGAACTCGAGCTCGTTGTCGGCGGCAAGTATGACTCTTCCAAGGGCTACTTCGTCCACCCTACCATCTATGCCACCACCAACCCCAACCACAAGTTCTTGTCGACCGAGTTCTTTGGTCCCATCCTGACCACCTACATCTACGACGATGCTGCTCCCAACGCCATTGCCGACGTTTGCAAGCTGATTGAGACCACCTCCGACTACGGTCTCACCGGCGCTGTCTTTGCTGCTGACCGTGAGGCGTCCCGCTTCGCCGAGGAGCACCTCCGCAACGCCGCCGGCAACTTCTACGTCAACTGCAAGAGCACCGGCGCCGTTGTGGGCCAGCAGGCCTTTGGTGGCTCTCGCGCTTCTGGCACCAACGACAAGGCCGGCAGCCAGAACCTGCTGACCCGCTTCGTCAACGTCCGGGCCATCAAGGAGGAGTTCACTCCCACCACCAAGGTCACTTACCCCAGCAACGAGATCTAAGGGCAAATAACGATAATAAACTGAAGATGGGACGAGGTTAGCTGCATATTATATGTCATGATATGAACGACTGGAATATATGACGCCGTCAACCAGATAGGCTCAACACATGGCGAAGGCCTGAACACAGGACAAAGAAAAGCATGCGGATACTGAGCTCAATTGAGCTCTTCTGGCTTAATGGACATGGCTTTGTCCACTAACGTCAGTCTAAGCTAGAGAAAGAGGGTGGTCACTGATGGACGTTGAATCGCGAGCCTCAGTCGGAGTCTCTGGCTAACTAGGGGTTCATGAACAGAGCCGCCCTAGAACCTCCACGTTGTCTCACACGAGATGGTGATGGGTGGAAATGGTCTGGGGTCTGGAAAATGACGGGATGTACAGTAAAATAGGAAGCGTTCTTTGTTGAGGAACGTTGGTATGCGGCAGATAGACGCACGTGCTCAACATGCCCAAGGACGAATAATGAAGCTCGATTTTTAGTTGCAACCCTCTTCTCCCCCATCGCCTAGTTGGTCTAGTCAATGGAAGCTCGTGTGAAAGAACCCTGATCCTTCGTGTCGATGTGCCCTGGGCCTTTCGGCCTGTGCGGTTCTTGGGTCTGCCACGGAGACACGTGCCCCTCTGCACTGGATGTGTATATTTGCCATGCCTCACCGAGGAGTGCGTGTGTCGTTACTCTTTTGAGACGAGCCTTTGCTTCTGTTGGTGCTCTGTTCAAGGCTGGTGGAGCTTGGCCGGGATGGGCGGGGATGCGATGCTGGAGGTGGAGAACCCCAAGGTGAGGGACCTAAGCTTGGAGAGATTGGAGATCCCCGGCCAACCTTAGGTTCACGTTCTGGCTCCAACGTCTGGACTGACTAGAAGCGAGAGCTAGCTGGACGAATGGAAGACTTAGTCCTTGCAGTGCTTATCTCCTTGACCGGTTTATGCTGGAAGTGTTGTGACGTCGATTTGTGAGTATCTTGTCTTGCAATTATGCTTACTTACCGTTGTAGCCCTCGACTTACACGATCATCAAGAGCATCATGATAACCATTCTTCTCGACACCACACACAAGTCGAAAGGTACCGATACTCCATGGTTCAAGCCCTCGAACCCTCCTGGACACGCCCCCAGAGTGCTTATCTTACTTCTCCATCAAAGGAGGACGCCAATCCAAGCTTTTTCTTTTGCTTCACAGTCACAGCCTGGACCCCTGCCCACCAAAGGCCCACCAACGACCACGTTGGCGAAAACCCCACGCTGATTCGTCCGTCGTCCAAGAGAGCACGCGACCATTTCCTCGATGATGCTTGGTCCATGAAATGGCATCCCTTCAACCTGGGCCGGCCTTGGAGAAGCGCCTGCAGTTCATTGCGTTGGACTGGGGAGAAGAAGCGGGTTCATGGGCGAAACTCTATTGCCTTTTGCACTTGGGGAGGCATGGTTGCGTGTTGCATGTTATGTCGAGTCCGTATGTGCCTCCGCTGCTAATGAACGTTGGATTGTCGTTGCTATCAGTGTACGGATGTCCGGATCGGTGTCTCTCCCCCCATAGCCTCTTGGTCTTTTGCGAGACTGATACTAGCCCGTTGTTAATCGAAGACGGCCGGCTTTGAGCCTGTTGACTAACGTTAGGTTACTCGCTCGTGCTCGTGCTTGTAATGACTGCGGCGACATACCCTGTTAGCCGTCGATCCAAGTCTCCCTCCCTCCTCCTCTTCTTCTTTGCGGCGGCGGTTTCTTTCTTTCGTATTTTTGCATCCAGTATTCCAGACGGATGATTTGACCCCAATTGTGGCCTTGTCATAGAAGTGTTAGTCCTTATTTGCTGGTCTCGCAGTCTCACCCATCGATCACCTCAAGACCACTGAGGGCTCACCTTTTTTCGAACTTCGCTACTTCACAAACACATATTGTGTGCCTAAAGGTCTTGTCTCAAGGGTTCATCGCCTGAGTAGAAGAACCCAAGCTTCAGCACGACTGGAAGAGCAGTCTGGCAGACGCTTATCCTCCAAGCACCACCGAGATGCCTCGACCAGGCCTCCCGCTCACACCTGGCTCCTCATCTGATATCAAAGGAAAGGACGGCACCCAGCAGCTCGCCTCTTTTCAACTCTCCTTTGAGCTTCCTCCTCCCGCTATCCATGATGCATCTCGCACCTCCCCATCGACACCATCTTCTCGGGTATCACCCACCGACACCAGGTCACACCCGCTCGCCACCACCTCACCGGGAGCAACATTTCCAATGCAGCCAGCCGAGACAGTAAAGTCGCGTCGTCGGTCTTCTGTTACTAAGGAGTCAAAAGAGAGCACCTTCGCACTACCTCCACCTCCGACTCGATCCCGCAAAATCATCCAGATGAAGCCCCGAGGGCGGGAGGGCACCGATAATAGTGGCGCTGCCAAGGAGAAAACCAAACCGGTTGGTAAGGGTTCTGCTAAGACTGCGGCCATAGCGACGAATTCAAAAGCCGCTGCAACAACAACAGGAGACTCGGCGACAGACGATAAGGGCAAGAAGAAGCAACCTAGTACAACAAGCGCAGCAGGACGAAAGATCGCGAGGAAGACAGCGCATAGTCTGATCGAGCGTCGAAGGCGGAGTAAGATGAACGAAGAGTTCGCCGTTCTCAAGGGCATGATTCCAGCCTGTACGGGAGATATGCATAAGCTCTCCATTCTTCAGGTTTGTGCACTCGGCGCGAATGAATTGGCGATATGGCTGACAAAAACGTTACGCGGAACCAGGCATCAATCGAGTACATTCGGTATCTTGAGGACTGTGTGAGCAAGTTGAAGGCCCAACAGGAGGAAGACAATGTCCAGACTGAGTCTGGTCGTGCGACACCTACAGCTCGCGACCGTTTGCCGTCCATTCGCGAGTTCCATCCAACTTTTCGCGATAACACAGGCGGTTCTGTCGACGGCGATATCGAGATGGAGGATTCAGATGTTACATCGCCCACCATGACTGCGATGCCAGATCAGAATAATCGCCACCCGTCCATCTCCCCTGCCTTACCATCTCAGGATCCTCGTCGCCGACAGCAGTCATATTCATCCGTATCAACGGACCAACGTCGTTATAGTTACAGCGCTTCAGCCGGGACATCTCCTGCCTTTGGCCCTCAGGTCTGGGGAGTTGCGGCTAACAGCCGCGGCGATATGTCAGCGCCGGCGTCAGCCTTGACAAGTCCGGCCCTTGACCCTCAGAGCGAGCTTGACCAAGAGGCCATGGCTGCGTTGCTGATGCTGAATAACGACCGCCGTGACTCCAAAGGTCGGGGATTGTCAGTGCGCGACCTCCTCAGTACGTGAGTTTTGAGGGGAAAATACTTGGCAAGCCGTGGTGTTTGGAGTTGTGGAATTTGTCTATTCTGGAACCATTCCACAGGCGTGTTTTCGGTTCGTGTTGGATTCTTGGTATGGTACGATGGGAGTGTTACATTGAAGATTCAACGAGGCTGATAAGGGCTTCCAAAAGTCCAGGGCCTCCAAAAGTCCAGGGCCTCAGCCCGTTTCTATGACCATGAATGCTTGATAGACCGCAAGCGATGAATAGGCACGAATGAAGGGATACGGATGAACTTGTTTATGGAGGAACATCTTTTGAGGTGGGACAATTTTCTGTCGTTTTCCCCTCTTGGAGTTGGAAAGAACGGGTGTGATCCATCCCTGGCAGGAGCGACGGCAACAGGGCGCGAGCAATAGTGGAAAGACTCGTAGCAATTCCTATAGAATGTTTGCGTCTGTTCCTGAAGAGAAAATCCGGAGTAGATTATAAGTGCAGTGTCATTACGATGCAGTTAAAAGCAACTTAAATACCCAATCTTGACCTATTTTGTGTTCATCTATCGTTAAATCTAACGTTAGAGTACTCCGTACCGAATCTATACAGCTCTATGATGGGAATTACATTGCCTGAGTCCCAGAAAGGCAGAGAAGCTACCTAGTGAAGGCTTGAAGCCATATTCCTATTGGGTTGATGCTGAGTTTGAGCTAAAGCTGTGGTGTTGCAGAATCCAGATGTAGTCTAGATCCCACTGAGATGTCGATGAGCATATATGAAAGAACTTGAAACCTGCTTTGCGAGGGATTCGTCATACATTTCAATTAAATGAGGTCTCGCACAAACCAAAACCCTCACTCATTCTTTCCACTGCCTTGACGCCTTTACCCATCTTAGCTCGTGCATACAATGGCCTCACCCATCTTCTCACCCCATAGGGGTTATTGGGCGTCACATGCAGATGTGAAATTATGCTTCCAGCAAGGCTGGGCAGACTCGTACGAAGATAACGTGTATATGGATTATGCAGAGTGGCTTCTGCCTTTGCTACTTTGGTTATTGCTTTTTCATCCACCTCTTGTTCCTCAAGCTTTGAGTCTCTGGCTTCCAGCGACATCATCCTGAGCATCTTTTACAAGGAAACTTGACTAGGTTAGCTATGAGAACAGCAACACTTAGACCGGTAAACTTACTTATACCACAATATTGTTGGCGCAATAGTCATTAGGTGCCATAAGCTGTGAGCGTCGATACAACCCAGCCAAGGAGGGAAATCGAAGAGCTCCATGCTCATGGCAAAAATGACCCAAGCTACCACAAAACCGGGCCAAGCCGCCCACACGTGCCTCGACTTCCTGTATCTGTCAAAACTGAACCAGGTCCAGAGAAGATTCTGGCAGATGCCCACTGCAACATTGGCTGCCATGTTGTACGTATAGTCCCAGCGAACAAACTTGAGGTATGAGATATGGCACAAATACAGGACAGCGCAGAATAATGTCCAGGCGCGGAGCACAGCCCGCCTTCGTGGGGTTCGCCTATCCAGCCTGAATACTCTGACAGACGTGTAGTACATGCCATAGAGCACGCTGGCGCCGGCAGCAAAGTAGTCCAGCTCTTCAGTAACCCGGAAATCGCGAGTATGGAAAATGGAGCTGAAAATCCATGAGGCAATACCAACACGGGCAAGCCACTCGTAAAAGGGGCGTAGAGAATATGACCTGGGAATCTTTGATTGAACCTTTTTCAAGCCGTCCCAATGCGCGCACAGATTTCCCAAGGAAAAGAGGACGCTGAAGGGCTCCTGCATGCCGATGAAGCGATAAAAGGGCCATTTCCCATAGAACTGCTCGACAGGAAGGCCAGAAGTCAGGCGCTTATTCGTGATGATATGCTGACAAGCGTAATCGCATTCGCTGGAGCAGGTCCAGAAGAGGAGACGGTGGAGGACAGCTATCGGCCAAGGAAGAATTTAGCTGGAGAGGTTCAAGAGTCGAAGTCGTCAGTACGTACGTATTGGGGTCTGCGCTTTTCCAGGGGTGCAGTTCTCGTCATTGCAGACCTATAATGCTTGTCTCAGCTCTTGAACTTCTCATGGCTCGACGGCGATAGCGAAAGCGCACCTTGAGGCAGGCCTTAAACTCTGGCAGCTTGTCGCCTTTTGAACCCTGGACAACAGCAGTCAGGGCAAGAATGAGGACGGTCAAGGAGAGGACTCGCGTCCATGGCCGTCCCCACTGAGTCGCCATTGCGCAAGCATCGACCTCTTGGCAGGGAGGAGGCTAGAATAGGAGACGATGCGAAGCGGCATGTGAGAGGAGAGAGGTTGTGCAGCTCGTCCATGGCTGCCCGTATTGCCATGTGGCTACAGTACAAGTACATAGTACCTATCGCGCAGCGGCCGTAGGGAAATGATTGGCCGGATGTCGTGCAGCTCCAGGGGAGGGGGGGTT
>JADDON010000371.1:0-27391 GCA_017140175.1 Fusarium staphyleae
TAGGAATTTTCTTATATTTTATTAATTTAATAGCTTAGTCAGTAAAGACTTAGCTAAGAGTGTTTTCTCAGTTAAGGTTATCTATATAGTAGAAGGAAGGACTTATTAGGTCCTTAGATTAGTATAGAAATAATACTTAGCTTAAGAAAATAGGTTTAGTATAAAACCTAGGCTTATAACCTATTAAAGTAAAATATATATTATATATTATAATAGTTAAAGAACTAACTATATAGGAGTTATAATAAGTAAAGAGGTAATATCTATAGAGCGGATTAACATTAACCCGCATTTCGATAATATATTCAGATGATCGAGGGGGTTATAAAAATAAGACCAAGGTCTAATTAAAGTGTCTAGAAGCACCTGATCATAGTCTTAACTCATACAATTGGCTAGCGATCTAGGGTAGTCTAGACCGATAGACCAGGAATATCTTGACTGTGATGGCATATATGTAGCCAAGACCTGGCCCACACGAAACAAAAACCAATGATTATTGTACAAGACTAAGATACCTCGGTGTCGACTAAAGCACAAGAAGCTGAACCTAGAAATCGGGCTATAAAGGATATGGATAGGCCATAACTCTGTCAACCCACCAAATCACCTATACAGGATAGGAGAGGATAGTTAACTCTCCCTGATGAAACAAAAGTCTTTCCTCTTCGAGTCTATAAATACAGCAAGTTATTACCCAGAACCTTGGAAAGTGATACACAACGATCTCTCAACTATTGACTGCTTAGACAATAAAGGAAGGATTCCTAATTGACAGACCGTAGCAGAACTGATGGCGGCACCCCAGTATTACCTGCATTATCATACAATCTGTTCAAATCTTCCTCGAAAGCAGACTAGACCGGGGTGAAACATGATACTCCCACAGTCGATCGATAACAATAAGAATATTCCACATATCAAACCGCAGTAGTATGAAATGCTTAGAGCTGCCCTCGAAGTGACCCAGTGTTTATCATGTAGAGGATGAACCAAAACGCCTCATGGGAAAGCTTAGTGTTCTACAGGTCAGCAATACCAACATATCAATTAATTCACAATTGATTTTGAGCGGCGTTACACTTGTCGATTCTGTATCAATATCTATCTAGCATCATTGCTTTGCTGTATCTCCCAGAGACATCTGACTCAAAGTACAGTAAAGGGAAGCCATCTAAAGTCGTATTCTATCATAAATTCGTAACACATGTGCACATTTACCGGCCAAGTCAATCGAAACTATCTCACATCTTCCACACCAGCGTCCGCAGGGTCCGTATGAGGCGCCGCAGCATCATGGCCGTGCCTGTTAATAAAGTTCTTTTGCACCCAGGGCCAATACACGCTTGCTGACCAGTGTATCAATTGTTGAAGAGCGGCAATTATCTGGTAAATGCCACGAAGGGTCTCTGTTGAGCCAAGAGGAATACTGGACCACAGGATCATCTCCTTAGATCCATGCTCTTGTAGCTGACCTTGAGTAGCAGCAATGAAGAACCACTTATGTCCCTGTGTGATAATCCCAGGAAGGAAGATATCACTCGAGTCTGCATTGTCAGTCAACTGATCAAGCCGTTTCCAATGGGCAGATAACCACGAGTTCATCTTGCTGAGTCCGTCTTTCCAATCTTCACCCGTCAGCTTCGTCTCGATGCTGATGCAGATGGGGCGGTCGAGCAGAGGTATGTACTCGGTATGGTTCACATAGTAACTGTTGGTGTCAATGGTCGCATGGCGCAGACGTGCCATGGTATTGGACTGGTGCGGGTGGTCGATGTAGTAGCAAAAGTCAACGCGTTTGCCGTGTTTCGTACTCCCGGACATGGGCGCATATCCATCAGTAATACAGGCTGTGGTTCTACCCCCGTAGTGTTAGCTCGAGTCCAAGCAGTCATCGCAGTTGTACTTACGCGTTGATGCATCCGATTTGGAGACCTGTATCATTGAGTGTTGTGTTGACAGTAGCGCCCCGAATGGCAGCTCGCAGGATCGGATAATGGACGGCGCAATTCCACGAGGCCTCGCTATGGCTGTGGGACTCGCATGCTTCGGCTTCCATCTGAATATCCAACACTGCTGCAAGCGAAGGTGGTGCGCCCATCTCAGCTCTGTGCCCGGTATTGTCGGATATGTGAGGCTCGTCGATCAGCTCTTTGACGTCGGGGTTTGCGGGACTGGCATATTTGAGAGTCTCCTGTTGCACGATACGAGTTAGTTACGTGAATTCATCAAGAAAAGAAGACAAACCAGGGTCTTGTCGGAAATAATCTTGTCCCCGTCGTTGTAGCGTTTCAAGATCCGTGCGATGTCCCTCAGCGACGGCGGTAGCTCGGACAGCTTGAAGGGACGAGGATCAACCACGCGGCTCTGGCGAAGATAGGCGATACCTTTGGTAGGACTGAGCTTTCCACTTCGGCTACTCGCCCTGGACCTCGACGACGCAGTACTGCCGGTGTTGTCGTCCTCCCTTGACGAAGCTGCATTGGTGAGCGGATATGGAGGAACGATGCTGCTTCGGGTTGGTGTCTTTTGAGGATCGACGGGCCCGGTACGTCGTCGTTTCGGAGGAGAAGTCGACTGGTGGTATCGAGACATGGCAGGAGAGGGCAGCGCGTGGATTTGGTGATGGCTTCGCTTGAGAGTCTTGTCTTGGGCGGCGACGGGATCGGGAGGAAGTGACGACGCGCTTTCGATGGTTGAGAGCCAGTTGATGATGCGCGATGAGTGAGAATCTGCCATCCTTAGGGACATTTGTGAGAGGAGAGCTAGCTCCAGGGTCGCTTGTTGCTAGTGGTTGTTGGGTTGTGAATGTGGTGTGAGGTGAATGTTTGCGGAGTTACTTATCGCTTATCGCTTATCGCTTATCTCGCTGACGGGGCAACATGGGGTCCGCTATCGGTAAGGCTGTTCATTATTACGGAGTACTTCGTACGGAGTACAGCAAGCAGCTTCACTAATGCCTATTAACCTCTGGACTTAGAATAGTCTGTTGCTCACTGGCTAATATTGGCTGATATAATTTGTTCAGCAAGATATATCTAATCTGCAGGCGTCATCCTCACACTTAGACTGACATTAGCAGAACACATTCAATGTTGACTCCAACGGAAGAATCGTCATCAAATGCCTCTTTCAATCCTCTCACTCTTCCTTCTGCTGTCAAGTTCCTAACTAGGGAGCTTCTACCGAGTAGAGTGTGACTTCTTGTTTATCTCTCCTAATCACGTATAGCAGCTGTTGTTCGACTAATGTAGTTGTCAGACTATGATCCGAACTTATAGCGATTTATCATTTCTTTTTTGAGCTTATTATCGGTCTATTTCTTTCTTTAATAAAGAGGCTTGATGATCAACTTGTAGTAATTGGCCCGTATCCCGGTCCCCGTAAGATTAAGACAGCTGAGCGGGCGACTATGCCAATTTGGCACCTAAGTTTCGTTTAGTTAATCGCCCTAAACACGACAGGCTATGCGCCGCATCATATCCGTTATCAATAGTCTTTCAATAGTTTCATGCATATTTGTTGTCAGCGGTATGAAGCACGATAGTCAGGGGTACAAGAGCTCGCTCTACCCATTTCCAAAATAAAGTCTCTTGGATTTCTACTGAACTCCAGTCATCCATTACCTACGTTCTTTACTTGACCTTCTCACATGTTTATCATGCTTTCGTCTAACCTTTTTGTAGGCGCATTAGTATTCGCCACTGTTGCCGCCAATGCTGGTCCTTGTCGCCCCAGGACCACCAGTTCTGGTGCTGCCGATACCACCACAGTTGCAGTCTCGAGCATCACTGAGTCTATTTCGGCCTCAACAGATCTGTCGTCCAGCACGGAATTCACCGATACTACAGTCACTGTCACTGCCTCAAAGACGTCCTCCACCGGTACTATAGACACCTCAACCAGCTCAGACTCTGTCTCAAGCGACACTACTACGACCACTGCTACCGAGTCAACTCTTTTGACTACAACCTCAGCCGAGAGTATTATGACCACTGCTGAAATCACTACTTCTGCCGTTGAGACCACAATCACCAGCACCGGAGCCATCCCGGTCCCCACGTTCATTCTCCGCGCCGTCGGAAGCTCAGATCCGATGCTCTCAATTTCAGGCGGCATTGGCTTCTCAGAGCTCGAGTCCTTCCGCGGCAGCACCTCAGTGTTTTATCTCGACTTCACAACCAACCTTGGCAGCACCCAGCAATTCACCATCAACGAAGATACGGGCGAAGTCAGAGCCATTAACGGCCCAGGCAGTGCCGCAGGTGAATCTGCTTTCTACTCCACTAGAGGTGGTCTCGCCCCTGCAAGCTATGTGAATATCTCACCTCTCGACTTCGCTGCGCCTCAGGGTGGGGAGCTCTTGATCTGTAATATTGCGCAAGCAAGTGGGTATGAGTATTTGCAGTGTAATTTTGGGCAGCAACAGCTTGCGGAGTTTTGGACATGCAAACAACGGCTGACACTAGTGAGGCCGGGATATGACTATACAAACGCATGTTTTGACGCTGGGACGGCTTATAGAATTCCTCTCATCCAGGTCATACGGCTGTAGGAGGTTAGGTATAAGGGGGATTACCAACGTGCCGTGTCCGACCTGATCTTCACAGTCAACATGGCTGGGAGAGGTGAAGCTCGGATATACAAGAACTCGCGAATATTACGTTTCAATTCTCACATCTTCTCTCGAATACTATTAATAACCGCTACTCGAAAGCTTTGATGAGACTATGGGTCTTGGGAAGCTGGTACCTGACTTATATACCTTTGTCGGCAGCTCGGAAACCCGTTATCTTCAGGCCGGAGCTCTTGCGGCTCGCATTTATCTTCTTACTCATTCTTCCCCAGACTTCGTCGTTCTTTTTCTGCTAGATATGTCATTCAGTGCTACTCCTTGGAGGCCCCATCTCAATACGACCAATATCAAAACCCCAATTGAAACAAAACTAGTATTTTCTTGAGGAACCTCTTTCCTCGATATAGCTCACCCTAGCAAGTAAGAAGGTAAAGGAAGTGCTGCTCTGTAAGTACCTAGGGGTGATCTATAGTCGTGGCGGAGAAGATGTAGCCTATATCAGCAGCACAGTCTTGACGTAGTCCTCTGCGACCCCATCGTTAAGACCTACATACAGAGTAAATAAGTAGAGCCGTGGTCTTCCTTCCAGAAGTATTGACTGCGCCAACCAGTATATCCTCTCTAACCTCAAGTGTAGAGAGAGTGGTGTTCATATAGCTGTCGCTATATAATCTGAAAGAGATTTCAGCTCAAGCCGAAAGGCTCAAACCAAACTAAACTTGAGTTAAGCGCACTTGGTATAAACTATCTCTTCCAGGCTGCTATTAAGCTAAAGTATTCCCGAGAGATAACTTAAGCCGCCTTGCATCGACCTCAGACTATACTTCTGATCATAAAATAAGTCATTAAGAGTATAGAGCATATATCCTAATTTATCGTTCTCACTCATTAATCAAGGCCACCTGTCCCACCACAGCCCATCACGTTGTCTTTAGCTGTAACTTCCTTCTGGTCAAACATGCTTGCCGTCAACCCTTATACTATTTCATCACTGTCTTCCCACCCTTTTGGTGGCCCAAGCAACCTCTATGACTATACGCAGTCTTTAGATGTGGCTACTGTCTGATAATCTCTAGAAAAAATAAAGCCTTTAGACCTCATTCTCAGATGTCGATGAGAGAAGTCATCAATACCCCATCGCATGAAGTCCTCGGCTCTGCTACCAGCAGTATAACCTCAAATGGTCACACTGAACCTAACGCATCACACCTAGGTTTAAGTAACGGTCGCCGCAGTTCTTATAACTGTTATATTGATCGTCGATGTCGATGATTGTTCGAGCCCTGAACAATTCCCTTCGATATTTCTCAGTATACTTACGTGCCAGTATTTCGCTTTCATATAACTCTAACCATAGGAACATTGGTGAAGCACCATAGTCGTAGTAACATCAACAGCCCTCATCAAGCAAAGCAGTCTGGGCGCGACACAAACAACTACTCTTGGAAACAAGCAACCCAGGGGTCTATAAGTGTTAGGTCAGGCGGTTGATTGGCGTTTACAAAAGAAGCATATACGATATACTTGGTTATTGTCTTTTTGACTAATATAACCGAAGAGACTATTATCTGCCATGGGGGATGATATTATATGGAATTCTGCTCGGCACTGTTCTTCGTTCTATATACACCTTTACTTAAAGTTAGAGAACGATAAGTTTTGCTTTGTCCCGTCCTGAATGTTGCTATATATATATATATATATATTGCATATCTAGCAAATCACGGCGACGACTATACTCCCTTTCATTTGCCTCAATCAGCCCCGTTTGTCCTTCCATTAAATTCGCGGAGTCAGTGCCCAGTGTTGAACCTTACACTGTCTTCTTTGCGATTAACCTACACCATAGTCCATTACCTTTACCTTTTCTTTAGAGCTCCTCTCTCATACACTGGGGACTATATCACGCACCATTATGCTGTATGCTTGCGGGTTTCTCAATTTCAGCATCCGTCTTAAGTCATGTTGTCCATACTTGGTGAATTTCAAGCTCATGTGAAACAACGACAAACGTACGTGCCAGAATCAACTTATTCTTATAAGACTCAATAAAGTCCTAGCTATTTGTATAAATTATCTGGGAATTTTCATACGTCTCCTTTTTGTTTCGTCAAACGTTCTTAAACTGCGCCTCAGTTAGCGACAGTGTGGTACGTACGTTATACTTCAATAAGTCATCCTCTGAATACATATTACCAGTCGCAATACTCTAAGCTTTTTTTTTTTTTCAGGGCGTAGTTACTACACTATAGATCATTTGTCAACACTCTTACACATCTACTCTGGAGTCTATATACTGCCTTTATTGCACAGACTTCTTCGACGCAGAAATAACGCTGCATGCGATACAATATCTAACCTTATTGATCTAAGTTACTGGGTTACTGGGCTTAGGTATTGAGCCTCTACTGTTTCCTTCTATTGATGATTCTACTGGGCTACTTTAATCCCCTATATAGGTGCTATAAAGTTACTCCCAAATATACTGCCTTTAACGCTATGGGATGAGTAAGCTACTTGAAGACGTTGATGTAGTGGGCTGAGAGCACTAGGATAATCTATTAGCGATTCGTCAGGTCAATGAGCTTATTAGGTGACCCATAAGGCTAATAGCAAAGGGAACCGACCAGTTTCAGAGTAGATTATCGGTGCTTGAAGACCTAGATTAAGTGAGGCAGGTTCCAGAATGCCAGTCGATCAATTAGTTGTGGAGTTCGGACATAAGGCATACCACAGGATGATCTTATGCCAGAGGCCTATTTCACTTACCAAAGATACCTTAGTAATAAGATGAAAGTATTCATTCTTTTTCGTTGGGAATATCTACTACGGCTAGATTAATCTGATGCCACATCAGATTCCACTGCGGTGACTTCTTTTTACACTGATGTACTGCTATCACGACAGATAACCAGCACCCCATGAGACACAATGCCTGTCGCTACGGATCAAAGACAGTCAAAAGCAACAGAGGGTACAGAGAAAAATGACAGAATCCTAAGGAGTATAGCTTATAGTAGAGATTATGATAGAGGCGGTTCAACTCCCAATCTGCCCTTTCAGACACCTATTGGACGTGTTTAGCTACAGTGACTGCTATAAGTTTAGAACCATCGTATTACGTTCCCCAATCTTCCCGAGTAGATACATGATAAGGTAGGCTTGGTTCTGCCTATAGGTAATCCTGTGAAATCGTCTATATAAGCAGTGCTGTGGAAGCAATTTACAGCTGTTGCAAATAACGAGAGTGGCTCTCGTGTAAATAGTCGTTCTAACCAGAAGCTGACATGGTGCACAACTGGACTATAATATTAGTAAAGGTGTTTGATATTGGCGTGGAAGGTGTAGAGAGGTACAATTGATGACTTTAAATGGTTTCAAGTCTTGCTATGGTCTGTCAAATAATAGTATAGCTAGCCAATAACACTGTACCTTTCCGACTGCCATGGGCTTACTGCCATGGGCATACTGCCATGAGCTTACTGCCATGAGCTTACAGCCATGAGCTTACTGCTATATTTAATGAGCTGGGATTTGACCTCATTACTAAGATACCAACTAGTCAAAGAGCGAGGGTCGCTGTCGCCTAGCAACCCGAGGACAGCTAAGAAAAGCTTGAGAAGTTAGGCATATGTATTGAATATTCCCCCAGTACTCCGTGGGTCGGCCCCTACCTTGGGACTATTGAGTCAGCTTGTCTGGCTCTTTACTAAAGTCCCATAACGAACCGCTCTCCCATCCAGGTAAATAATTGCATTACTTCTTATTTTATGTTTACTCAGCCACCTTGGAAAATAGTTCTCGATCCGGTAAAGCTCTAGCATATGAAGTCCACGTTTCCAGCGTCGCTCGCAACCTAAAGATGATTCTAGCATTTGTTATGTGCCTTTTCGATAACGTCGCTACATTTCCTTGATCCCTCAATCTATAGAACTCAACCTATCCTCCGGCACTTTATTAAGCCCGTTCTTTTCTGTTATGGTCTGCAGGGGCATGTGGTTCGGCGGATCAGGGTTAGAAGCTGTTGCAAAGTTGTGGCTGACTGTCGGGTCTCTGTATGGTTTTAAACGATTGCTAAAATGACACTCGGCTGCGCCTAGCAGAGCCATACGCACGAGATGCATCGCCAGGCAAACCCATAACATCGATCACAGTATCGTCAAAAATGGACTGTGGAAAGTCCCTGACTCAGACCTCAGCGGTACACCATAAGCTGTTTATCATGAACGGGTTGCATCTCGTGCTCAAGATGTAATGACCTATACCTCCGCATACGTACCACATCCGTTGTTAAGGCTGAGTTTAATCCCCAATACTACTAAATGTATGTCATGATTTAATGACAACATTACATAAAGACGGCTCATTGTATTGATAAATGAAGTCTGAAATATTCTTCTGTGCACCAGAAATAAGATAACCGTTCTATTAAAGACATTTTGTTCCCCTGCAGTAGGTCACTTGGGATCTTGTCTTCGTTGTCTAATGCTGAATTGCGATACTGAACGGTAACGGTAACGTTAACTTAACGTAACGCAGATACCGTTTTTGTGACGAATATTTGGTTAAAAGTGGAACCAGGTACCTAATCTGCCCATCTTGTACTCCGTGCTCCGTGTGAAGAACTTCACTGTGTAGGTGCCTCAGGTGGATAAAGGCCCCATAATTTTCGAATTCCGGCCACACCCTCTTCATGCATTGCGTACTGTAATCAAACAGCTGGGTCTCAACTGTTTAAGACTGCGCGATGAGCGAGCTATGATGGACTAACAGAGTCGAGCTCATGACGATCATCTTCAACCTCTGGGCCAGTAAAGAAATATATATTCCACACTGCAGCCACATATCTCACTACCTTACCCAGTCAAGTCTGGGACAGCTCATGACAGAGGCAGAGATGTATCATAATGAGTATCTCCGGTATTAAGAATAGACCTAGATTCTAAATTCCAATGGTGGTGAAGAGATTATCGCCACCAGTTTAGGAAGAATAATCAGCTATACATTAGCTTAAAAACCTTAGTATAGCTCGGTACAGTCGATACCCATCCAACTCAACCACAATTCAAACTATTAATCTTGTAAATTTATAGCACATATAGAGGAGATCAACGTAGCCCAGTAGTACCATCAGAGGAAGAAAACAAGAGAGGCTCAGGACCTAAGCCCAGCAACCCAGTAACCAAGATCAATAAAGGTTAGACATTGCATCGCATACAGCTTCATTTCTGCGTCAAAGAAGTCAATTCAGCTATTCCAACTACAGACTCAGTGACCTGCAGACTATTGAACAACCTCTTCTCTATAAACGAGCTGCTCAAGCACACTAACGTATATTCCAGGAGAGACATAGTGACAGAAGCTGGTGATCCAGCTAAGTATAGTACTCTAAATTATTAGAGCTTGCCTGTTATGATTGGAATAAACGGCATACACTGGCCGGAAAGAGGCCAGATCTAATGCGCCTCGGGTTGTTATCTTTGGGTTAAATCATGCATTGTGCTGTTACTCATGCGACCAAGTCATAGGAGATCATGTGCCATGCGAAGGTAATAAGACGTCATGCATCATAGCATGTAACTATATCATGACATGACGGTGAAGACTAAGTTATATGATATCATGCATTATAGCTATAGTTTATATCATAACTCATGAGACCCTGCTCATGCGGTATTACTCGTCATGTCATGACTCGCAGGTCATGACACTGATAAATATCGCATCATGCTAGGACCTACCAGGATATTAAATGGCTCAATCTATAATATATAATAGTCTTAAGTATGAAGTTCTCTTATCGTCACTCACAATTTGCTTGCGTCTCTATAACCAATAAAGGACTTTCTATTACTATGCCTACGGGAGAGGTGGGTGATCAACACCTTTATGAGTATTCTTAACGCACTACTCCGTAAATAATTAGGGGCTGCATGCACTAACGTGCTGACTTTAGAACTGACTGATTCCATACGTAGAAGCAAAACTTATATACAACTTTGTATTTCACGCCTGCCAGCCTAAAGGAATATGTTATTCAACCCGAAAGTCAACTCTAATTTCTATGGTTATCGGACGTTAGTTGGACTTGAAGACTTATCGAAGTCATTTTGCCGCTTAATCGATGCAACTAGTCTCATCATATTTCTCTGTTCACACTCTTCCTCTATACACGTCAAACTCTCGTGAAAGATTATTCTGCCTGATCGTATCATGAATAGAATAGGATTGTGGAAGAACGTGTGATGTTGTGTAGTATTGTCACACTCACTTCCTATGACTCTCATGTCTTGTCGTCTATCTCGATATAAGAACAGGAGAGTCCAGCTATAGTGGCCTATAGGGACTTTTACGCCCCGAGAGTCAACAGTCAACCCCTCTCTGCGCACAGCGAACATGCAATTTGTTTGTTCATCGGACAGCGAACGCACAATTGATTACGCTTGTCCTGTCCATTATGAAACAAACCAAAGAACAACAGAACCCTAGATATACGATTTCGATATTGATGCTACTCCACGTTCAGACCAGGCATCTAGATGTTCATAACTTGTACCGAAGATTGCAAGACATCAGCGATGAGGCAGAATTCATCCCAGGCGAGATCAAGGCGAATATCACGTCGGTCATACCCGATTGAGCCAAGAACCGCGGGTTCAAGACCTAAGAAGATATAGATAATCCCGATAATATCATCGCCTCAGCCAAAGAGCTTGACTTGTTGATTCAAATCGAGTCTGATGCAAAGCAATGTAACATTGCTGACAGCTCTCTCTCCTCTTGGAACATATGGGGTAACTCAGATCAATGGGTTTAGATATTTCATCGCATGTAGCTTTATGTCTACGTCAAAGAGGTCTGTTCAAAATGAATATATTTCCGATTGACCAGCTGAACAGTTTAAGAACCACCCCCGGCTTTCCTACTCATTCGAATCACTCATGGAAAACCAACCCAATCGTTGGAGTTGGAGTTCTGGAAAAGGGTATTCTGTTGGTAAAGGTTATCGGCCATAGAGTTGAAAGAAGCTTCGCTGCCTGGAGTTGGCGGACTGTCTTTATTAACGTTCAATATAATATGTTC
This sequence comes from Fusarium staphyleae, assembly GCA_017140175.1. Classification (NCBI taxonomy): domain Eukaryota; kingdom Fungi; phylum Ascomycota; class Sordariomycetes; order Hypocreales; family Nectriaceae; genus Fusarium; species Fusarium staphyleae. The sequence continues at coordinate 11,660 of JADDON010000371.1, forward strand.
AGTGATGCATTTGGTGAAACACGTGATGCAGCAATAGTGACAGTTGTTTCAACAGTAATTTCAACCGGTGATGAGAACTAATACACAACTGCAAAATGGCCATAATTCCTCTAGTATATATTATGGGTCACAAGTGGCATGTTTGCTTCGCTTCATTTCACGGCTTTCATATTGAGGCTGATAGTAAGTTCCATACTAGAGATAATAGGACACTCTTAGGTCTATTTCAGCCCGTTGCTTCACTGAAAACTTTTATAGAATAGATTATAATAACATATTGACTGTAAGAAGGCGAGGTATTTTAAACAGGAAGTAGCATATATCGCTGCATAAGTGAGTGAGAAGAGTATCACCAAGGGGGTTTAGTCGGAGCAATAAGGTATCCAATTAAGAGATTGATTAACGTTAGTGTAAATAGCACTATCTCCAAAACATAAAACCTCGTCATTCCAGCCATTAGACCGTGTGACTAAAACAGTGGAGGGGGAGATTACGTTTTCCTAACCGTAACTGACAGGGGAAGCAAAAGCGTCATACGAAGGCGGACTCCGACTACAGAGAAGCCCAGAAAGAATCATGAGGAAATCCTCGGTTTATTTATTCCTTCTGTTAATGAGAGATCATTGACTTCAACGGTCGACGAAGTCGATCGACGCTTTTAGCACGCCAACACCAAACCCCATGACGCCGACGCCAACGTCAATGCTGCGAACCTAAAACCATATAAAGCTTCCCAGGCTTCAAAGTCGCCATAGGCCATAAGAGACACGCCTCGAATAGATACAGCCTATCCAAAGCTGTTGAGAGATGTGTGAATTTGAGATTCCTGGCCTGTTCCGCGAGTCCAAGAGCAAGATAGGAGCGCGGGAAGGTTAAGAGCAGGGGCCTAAAAGGAAAGGCAATTATTCTGAACATACCTAAATCATCGTCTTATTATGCTTGCTTCTCTCTATGGATTTATCTGTGGTCTTTGGAGAGCCAACTTTAGACCGATGTTACCTCGTCCTTGTGGTGTTTCTTAGTACATCAAGATTCGTATACTTACCTATTCCTTCGTGGCTTACCTTCAAAACCCTCCCTTTTCGACTATATTCTTTTATTAATGCAGATTGTCGTTGCTGGCTTGGCTTCTAGCTGATGAGACTCACTTTTGATCCAGTATATTCCTATCGTCTTTGATTAATCATACATGATTATTGCTTCCTGTCACTTCATGTGCAAGAGAACAAGTTATCTTACACCTATCGTCTCATCCAACCACTTCTTCGTTACTATAAGAACTTTATACCATCCATCTTGTTGATCCCTGCGCCAATAGTAGGTACATATATGAGAGCACTTTGTCGGTAGACAAAAACCCACATAAACACACACAAAATACACCCATACTAAAGACCGGTTACTTAGGTGTAAAACTCATTATTATCTCTCTCAGCTAGGTAATGAACTATACAGTTAGTTAGCTACTTGATAATTTTTAACTAAATCCCATAATATAGAGACGTCTCTGATCAGATGATATATAATCTCAAAGTCATTATAATCCTCTAGAAAATGGTTAACTTGGTGATAAAGGAAGTGTGTGAGCTGGCTAACTTCAGCTTATCCCTCGCCCAAGTACAAAAGCAAGGGTCACACGACCATAAGCCCAACTAATAATCAACGCAATAGAGACTGCTCGTTTGACCCCAAATGCCACAAAGAGGTAAGCGTGTCCGGATCAGCGAGACATAAATAATTACCGATGGCCAGGTAATTATTCACTGTCAAAAGGTCGGAAATCTTATACGATCATAATACGAAGTTTGCGAGACATCAGAGAGTCTTGCTAGAGGTGAACCAATAGTCTTGTAGCTCGTCATATGTATCCATTCTTATCATAGAGTAAGAAGTCGTGAGTCGTTACCAAGCAACTGCTTAATCGTGATTGATTACCAATGGAGGTGTTTATCTCAGCGAACCGTTATAGTTATGCTGACAATCTATCTTCACAACGCCACCGCCAACGACAAGGTAGTATCAGATTATCCGCGTGACCGATATACAGAAAACTTTCTCTACCCTCGTAATGACTGCTCAGTGCCAGATGATCTAGGAGGCGGTATCGGCTTGTGACTGTGGTGCCGGTCCCGGCTAGAGCAATTTTGGAGAAGTTAAAGGGCTCGCTAACCCTGGCGCCTTTAAAATTGCCCCAGATTTCCATGTGCTCACGCAAAACTTATGCCATGTTGGTAATTATAGCAGGTGTGCCGGTGTGTAGATGCCGGTCAAGGGCCCTACTGGTTGGTCGCTTGTTCGGTGGCTCGTTCTCCTGGCGTAGAGACACTGAGACTAAGCCAGTCTGTAAATTTGAGAGACATTAGAGCCGTAGCACGGTTTATTGATCCTATTCACGACTGTTTGACGGCAGGCTCAGGTGTATACCGGTATATTCTTAGCGGATAAGGCATCCAGAAAGTAAGTGGCATCTAAGACAACGAAATATATCCTCTGTCAAGTGATTACGGGCAATAGGATAAAACTATCAAATTGTGAGGCTCTATTTAACTATCTCTGCTAACCGGACGAATGTATAATCTAGATCTTGATAAATAGAGCCGCAGCTAGTAGTCCATTTTCAGTATATATATAAGCCAAGACCATAACCGCCAGATCCATAGCTATTTAGATAGCAAGAGGAATCACTATATATCCAATAGAGCAACTCTCAATTAAAGGCCAAAGGCTTACGGTCAACGACTCTAGCGTTTCCTCGTTCGAGACTAGAATAATATCGAGCTAGAGTCCTTCGAGCTGGAAATATAGGTTCTCGAATACTGTGGGCAACACTATCCTGCAGTGGCTTTTAATTATATTGCTTAGCCTATTTCTTAAATATTACCGCAGGCTAATGTTAATCAGAGATGAAAGTAGTCACTGGCGAGTTCCTTGTGGGAACGAAGCTTTCGTTTGACAGCCAAGTACTTGTTTCAGTTGGGCTATGGTCCCAAGCCTGGAGATATGCGGTTTTACCTTACGATTTTAAGGTAGTTGCGATACAGAGAAGTGTTATGTCTGTCTTATCTAGAAAAAGGGTCCTCGGCAATCAGATCAAAATACAAACAACACTCCTAGCATGGTCTTACTTGCAAGATAAGAGTCCGACAGCTCCTTACCACCTTTATCTCCCTTATAGCCTACAGTCACCCAGCTCATCTGTCTGTCAGAATACTTCCTATATAGTGGCTTATTGATAATTCCCATTAGGGAGGCAATACCCATAATATAATAGGGTTTGCTTTCATTGAAACGCCTCTGAACCTTCTTCTTAGTATCAAGCTTACTGGCTACATATTTAAAATTATTGTAGGGGGCTCCATTAAGAAGCAGTGCCTAAGCTGTTTACCTAGCCATCTAATCCTAGACATTGCGGTCAAGTTGAGTCCCGATACCCGCCACCGGTAGAACGGCAGCTATAATGAAGTTAGTGAAGATAACTCTAGAGACATATCCATCTGATGAGCCGCCTCTAGAATATATCTCCGTAGGTAGCTATATGTAGGACCACGTCATGGGGGTTTGGGTCAGAGGTGCTCATAGTCGCGATGTAGATAATAGCTGAGACGCCCTTTACTGGTAACTGCATTTTCGTGACTGCCATAAGCTATCAGGTCTGAGAAAGTGTTAAGTCTAGTAGCATCATTCCCCATAAAGGTTTTAATCTTTGATAAGCTATAATGCTAAATTCAAGTTATAGACAATTCTGTGAACGCTTTCGTTGGGTTTAAGGAGGTTACTGATAGAGTGGGAAATAATAAAACCAGCGCCTCCGTCATAAGCGAGCAATCATGATCCAGTAGGGATAGTTGAAGATGATTATGATATATTAGTGAGAGTAAGCTTAGATGATAATGAGGAGGTGGTTATATCTTCAGATCCCAAATAAAAGCTTTAAGACAGCGACTTATATACTTTTACATGTCGGCAAAGCGTCAAGCGGGTTATTGACGTCTTTACTTAAACTAGTCGAGCTAACAAAGATGATCTTACGTTTATGTATACTACAGCAATAGCAGACTAACATAATTAGGTCACTCTATATTCCGAAGTCAGGTGAAAAGGGAATATATACTCCGTAGATGAAATAGAAAAGAATGATGCTTGGTGAAGTGGGCCAGATAAGGGCTAACTATAGCTATCTAGGTCTCTATCAGATGTTACTGGCCTGAGGATGAGTGTTCTTTTGTCTCTGCACAAAAGCCCCAAGTCCTTATCTCTGAGTTCACCCCATCACAAACTTGCGAAAACTTATCATATATACGTTCTGGCAGACCAGTTGCCCGGACACCCTATGGGCCCCGCTGAGATCAGCACTTGCGAGAATGCCCTATAGGTGCTGCCGCGCTATTTTGACATCACTGGACACCTCCTGCAATATGAGAAAAATGAGTTACCTGTGATTCAATTCCACCGCAGAGCATTTCTTTAATCTCTAGAACTCACCTTATTGAACGCCATTGCAAAGACAGACAAGGAATGTGAGGGTATGACGCTTATGCCTGCCAGATCCACTAAAGCCCTTTCTTTGTGATTGTAATGGAACGCCTGCTGTGTCAAGTCGTGAGCATTTGGCTTATGACGTAGAATGTTCCCGTATATGCTAAGGAGTATAGCTGAATCCAGAAAGTCTCTGTTGGTAATGGCGAGACTGAGCCAGTCTCCCAGTATTGGCCCCTTGAGTATTTGAATGACCCGCAGAGTGTGACATTCTGATGTGTAGGGGCGTCACAAGGGAGTGTCTGGAAGATATTGGGACACGGGAAGACTTTTCCAAGGGCCGGTTTGGACCTGTGCTACAACTGAGGACGTACAAGAGTGTAGTAAAATGTACTCCTGGGGAACAATGGTACCGCCAGGACTGAGAAAGAATTCCTGCCGTAGTAGAGTCTTATCCAATAGGTTTGAGGAGCCTGGCGTGATAGGGATCAAAGACCTTCCTGCTTATACAAATATTGTGTCACTCTCATATATCTGCGTCTATAAGTGCCTATTGTTGAATTTTGCTTCTTTGGAAGCTCCTGAAAGGTTCAAATTTCACCAAAAGCCTCGCATTATTAAAAGCAAAAGTTCAGCATGCTTACACCAGACTCAGCAAAAGAAAACAACAGCCGAGATAACTTCAACTCGCGATTGCAATTTATGCACCGCGCAATAGATCGGGTTATTAGGAAACCTTCTTCGATTTCCACAGTCGTCTTTAAAAAGTGTGGCCCATAACTTAACTCTTTATCTTATATACTGTCGCGCTTTTCTTATTGTATCTCCATGCTGATCCTCGAGGACCCTGAGCTAAGCCCACCGTGATGGCTGTATCGGTGCCAGGAACAATATCGGCATCAAGCAAAGGGGATTGGACTTTTCGTAATATTTAATGGCTTTAGTATCCTAGAATACCTTATCCATATCCTAGTCTGTGCCATGACATATTTCCGCATGTCCTTAATAAGTCCTCTGCCATACGTGGATCAAAACACAACTGAATGCTTTTTAAATAGCATTATTCGCAATATTAATACAACTGAAGGCGGCGCACTTAAGTCTCATTTAGGCTGCGGCAATATCAGTAAGACCTTTCGCTGATATATTATATTTAGTCCATTATCTGGATCTATAACTATAACGGCAGGCGTCTCAGGGGAGGTGTTATTAATGATCTTACCGCTCCCTGTTATTGGGATACTGGCTATCCGACCACTCTCGCTCCTGAACCCCTCTAACGGCTTTAAGCTATTTGCTTGATTGTAGCGAAGCGAGTTCCTCGAGAATCCTTGGGTATAGTAGACTACTTGGGCTGATGTTCTTCTCGACTGGTATTGGCTTGGGCTATCTCACCCTATACGCTTCATATAACATCAAATGTGCTAATGCAGTTCGAGATACCTTTATTACCGCACCTAGTGACTTAGCTATTTAAGTTATTTCCCTATGAGGTGTCACAGGCGCTATTGAGTTCTTCGCAATCAATTCTGGCGAGGTGCCTCGATGGGTTATTTCGACCTTAGATATTATGTTTCGGTGCGCTAAATGCAAATATATATGGCAGGGAGTTCATGAGCTATGCTCCCGTTTGCTAGTCGTATTGCATGTGTGTGCTTTAGGAAGGGCAATTCCTACCAAAGGCGCCAATTCTTGCCGTACGAAATGAAAGACCTCGAGCATCATCCCTCCATATTACACGCTACGTAGAAGCTCCCTCAACCGCCGATGGCGAGGTAGAGAAACAACTAACGAACTGATCTGGAAACAATCAGTCACGGAACAGAAATATTCTGTTATGTACTAACTTATAACTAGATGATGAAAGTGGGAGGAAAAGATCTCCGTCGAGGTGGCGAGCGCCCGATCAACAGTGGTGGTGTAATTTAGCCTAAAAACAGTGTTATTTAACCGACCTTCGATAGCGGCCTCAGGGATGGGGAAGTTGGTCATATCTTTCCCTTTTGAGTATATTAAGTCAGGTAACTTACATATGCACTTAATGCCGGTTATCATTGTCCGCTCGAGCGAAGTCAGCGTGGTTCTATATTTCCGAGCGTGCTAAGATAGCGTTTTCTTAGGCTAGATACTCCTTTACTACGTTGACTTTTGTATAAATGATCGACATTTACCTCACTCCTCCTTGTCACTTTCATCTTCCTTGACTGTCAAGAGATCCCCCTAGAGCGCTACTATGAGGTCCTCGTCTCTGTCTCGGGCTATGGCCCTCGGTATCTTTATGTTATCTGGAGCTGTCCCTCTGACGATCGCACCTAGACCTCGTCACGACCTACGCAGTCAAGGCTTCGAAGAACCTCAGCTCTATATTCCTGGCTTGCCTCTGCCTAATGCCACGAAATCTTACTGGCAAGAACCCCCTCACCGCATCGCCAACCTTCGCACTACCAAGGAGCTGCCGAGATCGCATGTCTTCGATTATGTTATCATCGGATCAGGGGTCTCAGGTGCTGCCACAGCCCATAAACTACTGGATCGCGACTCAAGCCTGTCGATTCTGATGCTTGAGGCACGCACGGCTGCTTCTGGTGCAACTGGTCGTAACGGCGGTCACTGTAAGCCTGGTGAATACAACGGTGTCAAAAACTGGGTAGAAACATACGGCGAGGATGATGCCCTTCGACTCGGCAACATGGAACAGGATTCTGTAAACGACGTGCGTGACTTTGTGCGTTCGCATAATGTCTCAAGTGACTTCACTGACGTAGAGACAGCCAGTCTCTACTGGACAAGGGAGTCTTTCGAAGAGGCTATTCAGTCGGTGGAGTTTCAGCACGACCTAGAGGAGCGCAGGCCTAACGATATCCCTAAGAACAGAAGGACTATCTGGAAAGGCCAAAGCGCACGGAATCACTGGGGATGGCCTGAGATTATTGGTGCTATAACCTTCAAAGCGCACACTCAAAACCCCTATCACACCGTCTGTGCGATGCTGGAGTACAGTCTCAACAAAGGACTCAATTTGCAGACCCATACAATGGCGCTCAGCCTCAACCAGCTTGCAACAAAAGCCAAGGATGGGGTTAGATGGGAGGTCAAGACCAATCGAGGCATCGTCAAGGGAAAAAATGTCGTACTAGCTACCAACGGTTTCACCAATGCCCTTCACCCTGGTATCGCCAGCACCAACTTCACAATGCCCGTCAGGAACCAGGTTGCGGCCCTTACACCTGAAGCCGAAACATTGGGCAACGCTGTCTTCCAACGCAGCAATAGCGTACCGGATCTGCACAGTGGTAACGTCTATATAGCAACCCGACCTCCGGGCTCGAAGAATGAAGGCAGCGTTGTCATCGGCGGCTCCACGCAAATGTCACCCACAGGAGAGAAGAACATCTCAGACGACACTATCATTAACGACCAGATCGCCTACGTTCTGCATGGAGCATCACGTACGGTATACGGGTATAAGAACTGGGGCGAGTCGACAACTGTCATTCAGGACTGGACAGGCATCGTTTGCGAGACTCCCGATGAGTTTCCCTTGGTGGGTGAGGTGCCAGCTGAGGATGGCTTATGGGCAATTGTATGTATGAATGGTCACGGTATGGCTTGGGCATATCGTAGCGCTGAGGCGCTCGTTGAGATGATGATGACGGGAAAGACTCCAAAATGGTTCCCCGAGCAATTTAGAGCCCAACGCGCTTGGGAGGTCGAAAGTGACGGTGAGCTGTGAGCTTCCAATATACGATGGAAGCTTTGACACTAGTTAGGCCTTATGTTAAGATATATAGGAGGGTGAAAGTAGCTAAAAGACTCGACATTATGATTGTAACCTTACGCATTGATAACCACAGGAGTCGGCGTACCACCTGTGAACGCCCAGATAAGAGCGACCCAGAGAACCTATGAGTGAGAGATCTGGTAGTGAGGGATCCGGAAATCAGAGATTTAGTGACGAAAGGCCTAGTAAGATCAGATATAGTAAAGTGATCTGATGTACTAAGCCCCGTCACAGCGATAACTTCCACGATTTCTTCACTGAGTACATTCCCTTCGCTGATTAGGCCATCCTCTACCTAGAGGAGCTGGAGTACAAGAAGCGATTCTCCAATACCATTACCTCCAAGGCCCGCGCTGTCGATGGCACTGTTAGGGTTCCTGCTTAAAGCGGTGCCTCCTACCTTGGCTCGTTGGATCGTGATGGTATGGCACAAACTGGAGGTCCAAAGATGGCGTTCTGCGTCCTGTCTTGTTGCGTCTTTTTTTCTTTGAGGCACGAACTAAGGTAAAGCAATATTTTCGTGCAACCGATTTCAATTCCCTGAACCTACATGCACTACCCATTCCAAATCGATATATCTTCGCCCTTGAGCTTGAGGCCACAGCTCCATAACTTACTTATTTCCCTCTTCCACAGGCTTGAGGAACTTATCCACGACGCTACCATAGCCGCTGCTACAGTTTTGTTTTTGACAACACCTTATTCAGAGACGCAGATGACAACATCCTGGCCGGCAAGGGTCTTTATGAGTTCCTCGCAGGGGCCCTTGAGATGGATGGAGCCAATGGAAACGCCTTGGCTCCTAATCTCGGCAACTTCTGGTTTATCAATTGTCGAAGGTCGGACAGGACCGGTCAGCGTTTGAGGGCTGGGACGAGTCCAGGACGCAAGCAAGTGAGGAACTCAGAGAGCCAGTGAGCGCCAGTGTGCTTGACCACACGGTTGTAGATGCTCTACCAGCTCCAGTCTTTCTCTTGCTCGCCCATCTCTATGGCTTGTTTGATGGATCCTCCCCAAGGTCGATACGCCCACTGCGCCTGTATCTTTCCCTCAGTCGCTACTTTCTCGTCGCACCGTGCTTCGCTCTCAACCTTGTCCAGATCATATTAAGCCATGCCGACTTGAAAGCAAGAACACCCTCGACGCCATTCTCCTGTATTTCTTCACCAGAAACAGGACCAGTCAGAACAATATCGATACCAAAGAAGGGCAAGTATGCAGAGCCAGGCTTTGGATGCGAGTCAGTCCCATGACGGCATACCATCGCAAGAAGTGCCCTGCCCATCCATTAACGTTAGTCAGTACATAATGGTTGATGAAGGGGTTCATTATACTATACAATGCACATTTGATGAATTGGGGCGATTAGATGTTCCAAACCCGTGCGTGTAAGTGTTTCGTCCTTATGCATTCCGGAGTAACCTTTCTGGCGGCATAAAGTCCCTAGCTCTAGCGAGTGTATTGGACTTCCGTCTACAATGAACAGGGACCTTGATGGGGAGGATACGCTGGGGGTCAAAAGCAGAGGCCAAGCGACCACGACTAATTGCATAAGACCGCACTCGCAGGCAGTATTGTTAGCAATTGCTTCTTCCATAGGTGCAGAGATCCAGTGAGTGCTTCCTAGGAAATATATATACTAGCCTTGACACTTGGTCGATGACTTTGCAAGCCTCCGTTAGGCTGGGCACCCGCAGGAATACTATCCCAGTCGATACGGGTAGAGTCGTCATGACTCTCAAACGAGTGCATCTTGTGGGTGAAGATGGTTGAGAATAACGACTGACTTGATGCGAATAGTTCCACTGGCAAGCTACGATTATGGGTCCTGTGAGTATCCCCCCTTAGGTATAGCCATAAGGCGAAACATGATAGGTTGAGCACCACGGCGGCTTGACGAAGCACTCAGCCGCATGCTTATCCAATATGTTACGCCTCTGGTATTTCATCAACATCGCAAGACACGAACTGACCATGATGCAAAGAGCGATTCCCCATACTTCAAGCAATATCTTCACCAGGGAAATGTGGGACTCTGGGGCTCGCTCTAGAACATAGTCCCGATGAGGACTCGTGTCCGGCGGCCCGTCAGTAGACTCACTTGTCGTTCATGGAATCAATAGGATAGGGATCTCGATAACCAGGGTGCCAGGCTAACCGTAGGAAGGAGAGATAGTCGTGAACAATTCGTAAGAGGGGCGGATCTTGGATGCGGTATGGCACCCAGTATTTCATGAAAACGGCATTGGGATCTGGGTTCCCGTCCACTGAGCACATGGAACAACTGCCTCTTATCCCAAACGTCCTCCTAGGTAATACTTTAGGCCTACTAATTTAATCTCAACGCTAAGCTGCCCTAATAAGATATAAAATATAAAATGTAAGAGGATAGCAGATTATTTAAATAAAAATCCAGACTGAGCAGCTGAAGCGTCTTCCTTAAGCTCTTTTATGTCCACTGTGACGATAAGCTCGCTGACTATAATATCCAGCTAAGTAGGCTGGGTGAAGGTTGGCCGATGGACGTTGAGCCCGCGGAACTCTGTGCCAAGATCAGTCATGGCCATCGGGAAGTTGGCAAACTATTGTAGATGAGCAGTCGACATTTCTTCGTTTCTTCTGGCGCCTTAACACCACGCTCTTCGAGGCGTCCGCTCGTCCACTGCACAGTCGCTTTTTGTTTGAGTCGATGTCAAGCCTTAAAAGATTCAGCGCACTATGTTATATATTTTTATATACCTTATATCACTGGTTGAAATTACCGTTGAAACAACTGTCACGATTGCTGCATCACGTGCTTCACTAATGCATTGCTGAACATGTCATATTGAACGTGGATTGAACAGACTTCTTTGACGCAAAAATGAAGCTGCAGGCGATGCAATATCTAACCTTATTAATCTGAGTTACTGGGTTGCTGCTGGGCTTGGGTCTAGGCTACTTTGATCCCCTATATGGGTGCTATAAAGTTATTCACAAATATACATTATATAACCTTATACTAACATCTATCTACACCCTTAAGCATTGAAGTCGGAAAAGCAGGCAAATCTGGAAAAAGTAGCCGAGTCTCTCACCGTATTATCTTTATTATATCGCGTCCGCGCAGTGATTCAATGATCGCAAGACTCTGAGATACTCATGTACTGCGTAGTATATTCACGGAATCGCTATTGATCACTCGTCCCTGCTAAGCCACTAGTTCTTCTCAACTGACGATTGTGAGATAAGCCGTTATAACTATTATATGAGGGCTAGAGGTGCAGTCTCTTGAGATAAGGCTAGCTTATATATATGAGAAATGAGAAGCTATAGCTTAGTCAGGCTGGGCTTACTTATCTCCTTGGTTGCTTTAAGGCATCATTTAGGTCACGACAGGGGGTCTGATCTAATCAGAATCTAGCCAACTTAAGGTACATCATCCCCCACCTATTTTCTATAATAATAGATGTCAAAAAATATTCCCCTCCTTATATAGCAGTACATCATATGGCTCATATTTATAGAGAGACTTTTGGTACCCTACATATATCTGCATGATTACTTAGGAACTTATGGGGCTGGTACGGTCTGATGCCTTAAAGCAACCAAGGAGATATAATTAGCTGTAGGAATAAAAGGCTGATCTCGCAAGCCTCGATCAGTTTCGACCTTTAATCCTTAGGTATCTATCATCTTCATCCAGTCAATTAAAATCTTTTCCTCTTTTGACTTCTTCCCACCCTCTCATTGGTCAGCTGGGTCGGTGTGGCGTTTTTTGGTGTGTGTTCCTATTCGCCGATAAATTGGGGGTCTGCCCGAGGATAAGTGATCTAATTGGCTCGTTCTGACCAATTGGAACAGGGCCTTCTACGCTGCCACGAGAACCCCGATTTCGGGACCCATTCACACGGAACCCTTCTAGTCTAGCCCCTTTTTGGAAGCTGAAGATGCCAACGAGGCCGACGAAGCCGATAAGACCAACGAAGCCTTTGAGGCTGATGAGACCGACTGTGAGAAGGCTGTTGAAGCTGTCTCTTGGAGCTGACGAAGGTGATGACAACGAGACCGACGACGACTGTTGCAGACGGACAATTGCAGACTGATAATTGCAGCAATAACCGACCGATCAATTGAATTAATGCTTCAATTGCAAGCTTGAAGACTTAGGACCCTAGCTTGAGAAGCCACTCAATGGATCGTTTTCATCAGTTGTCCAGGGAATTTATCGAGGAATTCAACAGCTACAGCCAAGCTATGATTCCCATTTCCAGTAATGACTTCGCCTTCTTCCTCTTCTTCCTCTTCAGTTGCATCAGCTTGATAACCTTAGTTCCGGCAAATCAGGTTGATTCCTTGATTCCTTGATTCTAGTCAACAGGATCAGGCCAAAATTGCTGCTTATGTTGGCTTCTTCCCTTCTGTGGCTACATCAGCTACAAGCCGACTTTACCTTCTGCCTTCGGCCGACGTTAAGTTCTAACTGCAAGCCGATTTTCCATCTTCTGATTGAATCATCCACTGGATCATCTGATCAGACGATCAGGAAACTGCAGCTGCTTTGATCTCTTCAACCGGGATATTCTTCCCTCTTTTCCGTCCCTCCCTCAGCCATAGAAGCCAACTACTGACATCCCTCTTTATTACCTTCGGCAATTCGATTACCTGTAAGGTAAGTCCGATTTCCTGCAAGAAGCTCGATTCCTTAATTTCCCTAATTTCCTCGATGCCTCGATTCACAGACCCGATCCGGCTGACCTTCTTAGATTGAGATCTTCTCCTCGGTAAAGGGCTCTTCTCATAGCTTAACTCAGCGGAGGAGTCTTCTTTCTTTCGTACCTGCAAGAGAAAGTGGTCTCTTAGGGTTAAGCGGCTGGATTGATTAGGCTGCTTCTCTATGAGTATGAGAAACTGTCCTATTTGGGTCAGTTAGCTGAGGCTGGAGAGGAAAGGGGTGATGAGGAACGAGCTGTAAAATGCAGCTATGATCGACTTCTGCAGTTAAAGCTGCTATTCCTTCGTTTCTTCCCTCCCCCTTTCCTTTCTTTCTGCTGTGGCTACTGAGGCCACGATCGATCTCTCGATAACGTCAGGCTGTTGAAAGAGGCCTTGATGAGTAATCCGCCTCCTAACCAATCGACCAAGCCCTTCTGATCGTTATTATCAGTCAAGGCCTTTACTACGCAACTGCCAATAGAAGAATGGAAGACCCAGCTGACACAGCCAGACTAATCTTCTTCCTAACCAATTGACCAATCACTTTTGATCAGATCGTAGTTATTGGTTAGGGCCCATGCAGCGATCTCTCAGCGGAAGTGTCGTAGTCCTCCTGTAGCCATTTGGGCCGTTATTGACGAAAGACGAAGTCTCGCGGCCTCGTGGCCTCATAGCCAAAGTCGAATTCAAAGTCAAAGTCGAAGTCAAAGTTGAAGTCGATTGTTGGTTGTAGTTGAAGCCGCTGATCGAGATCAGGGGTGGATGGTGACAGAGGTCGGTGAGAGTGACGTTTTCTTAGCTTGTAATTGGAAGTTGACGTTGGCTGAAGATAGAAGGCAACCAACCCGCAGAGACTCTACATGAGATAGGGCCAATCTTGCTTGGTCATCCGCATGGAAGTCGGAGTTGCCCTCAGCTCACAACCGCGCTTCTTGGTCTCGTTGACGACACAGCTGATGGAGTCGTTGCGGCGGCACGAGTACAGCATCGAGGTGAGCCAGCTCAGCTCGCCGCCCGCACCGAAGTATTACTGTCACGATATTCCTGTAATCCTTATGGCACGCCGTTCAGGCCGCGGCGAATTGCCCTCGTTGTTGTCGAGTCTTCCTGCAGAGAATCGTGCCAGCGTTGCGGCGTTTTGGTGTGTGTTGAGGAATGAGATGAAACAAATGATCTTTATGGTAAAAGGTCTGTTTCCCCACGACATCCAGTGAAGGGCGGCAAGACGGCCAACTTTGCTGGTAAGTCGCGTCGACTTCCCCCCTTTGCCTCAACGGATGACTGACACAGCGACTACAGGCTTTTATATGGGAATCCAGCCCGATGGCTCTGCTGTCGGTCTTCCGTCTAGGCGGACAATATATTGCCGCTCCGGTGCTTTAAATCTTGCATAAACTGCGTCACTGATAGATTATTTAGAGAAGAAGGTAGCTAGACAGAGAGGGTGCCGAGCTGAAGGTCTGAAGGATGATATTGTTGAGTTATCAGATAAGCGATAATGAGGCCAAGAATCATGTACCTCTATAGGCATAGCCCTGTGAGTGAATGAGAGAAATAGCCATGGCAAGATGGTCATGTGATACGCCCGCTCGAAGCCGGCCTTGTTCATACGCACCCACTGATCCAGGGGCGTGGGGTACATGTCGAGCGTCGGCATCTGGATGCGTCGCGCCGAGAGTTTGGACACCATCATCTGACCAAAGGTGTCGTCTGGGTTGATAGGCTCGTAAATGATAGTTGCCAGGCTGGGGATGCGTGAGGGAAGAAGGCGATGACGTTGGAGATAGTCAGCAAGACCGTCGGCCTAGATGACGGTGCCCTTGGAAAGTATGGGTGGTGTGGGCGGTGTGTCCTAAGTAAAGAATGGTAGAAGACTACAGGGATGATGAGTTAACCTTGGACAAGGAAACCCAAGATTTGGCCGTTGTCCTATGGTTATAAAGAAGGGCAGACATACTTACTACACTGTCGTTATTCACCGCACCCTGTTACTTTGGGACAAGGAGACGCCTATAACTTCTGCGCCGATAAATTCATGTAGTAAGAGAGAAAGAAGGACAGCAAGCCCTGATGATCCTGATAGCTCGCCACCTCCTATCGGTTAGATCATGAGCTGCAGTCCCTTCGTTCTCGGGGTAAACATAACTCTGACCTCCAGCGATGCACAGAGCAACGGGGTGGAAGACCAAGGCATTTAGGGCAGCAACGTTAATTAGAAACAGCCAGACGCGGAAGTAGTAGATCTCAAAGATCCTTGAGCGAGCCAAGGCGAGCACACAAACACCCAAAGGCTTAGTGACGGTTACCTGCCTATAACGGTAATGAGTGGTATGTCCAAGCGCAAGGATTATGCTAGCTTGTGAGCTTTGGAAGAAAAAGAAGAAGAAGAAAGAAGGTCCAGAGCAAGCCATTTGAAGTTAACCCTTCAGCTTGGTCACTCTTCTTCCACGGATCGAATCTGCAACTGCCTCCTCGCACCATAAGTATTAACTAATAGCTTATTCTCTGATGTTTCTTGCCCACTTGACCTAGTAAAAGAAGAAGTGAAGCACATATATGTAAGACAGGACAGCCAAAAGCCAGACTTAAGCATCAGTATTCCAAGCTTTGACTTACTTAGGCCGCAAAGAGCAATTGATCACTCTGAGCCTCCCAATAGCTAAGGCCAATAGCAGGTATAAATTCTTCAGGGGTTTTACTTATCAACCCTTAGTCTTCTTGGTATGGGCAAAACTGAAGCGATTGAGGTTGGCGGTGGCGAGATCCCAGCCCAGGGTGCC
>JADDON010000372.1:0-37407 GCA_017140175.1 Fusarium staphyleae
CTTATATACTTTGTTATATACCCCTACCTCTGTGAACACGTGTTCCTGCGCTAAGCTCTAAGGGGCCAAGTAAATACTAAAATTTATTAATTCGCTTCTCAATAGGTCGCAATGGAATCCTTAGCGGATGAGCCTAGAATCCTTCTGAGTTGCTAATTACGAGAAAGCAAAGGATTGGTGTTTGAGAGTATTACGGGTACTACGTACTACACAGTACGGGTAACGTTAGATACGACACTGCTATCAAGGGGGTTAATCAGGTTCACGTCGCGTCAGCCAAGACATGCCCTGGCACAAGATCCTATTGCTGAGTGGCGCGCAAATACTGCCTTAGGTAAACAGCGGGGTTACTAAGCTTCCTTTAGGGTCGCAAGTTGGATACTGTACACGTTTTTAATTCCGTCATCCTAACTGACGTTACGTTACTAGAAACGTTACCCATCCTGCTTCGACACCACCTGCTCATCCGCATGCGTGCTCTCAATCGCCTGTGAACGACAGTCGCCAAGGCATCATGGTCTCCAGCATCTGGGACGACTCTGCGCGGGCGCATGATGGACGTCAACCTGAGCTGCTGCCCCGTCGCGACGAGGGCGATGAAAAGGTCACAACCGCAGACTCGATCAAGAATAGGGACAAGATCAGGTGCCTCGACGGTCTTCGTGGGATTGCTTGCCTAATCGTCTTCAACTATCATTTCTTCTGGCCCTGGACCCCATCCATCATGCTGGGCCATGGCGCATTTCCCCCGCGAGCCCCAGAACCCTACTACGGGTGGCCTTCGTTACCAATCGTATGCCTCTTGCATCGCGGTCGCCCCATGGTCGCCATCTTCTTTGCCATCTCGGGCTATGTTCTCTGTCGACACATTCTGAGGCTGATACACGAGCGACGTCTGGAGGCTGCCTATCAGAAACTTGCGTCCGCCGTTTTCAGACGGGTATTCCGCCTCTACATCCCTCCGACTATCAGCATGTTCTTGGTCGCGATTCTGGCTCAGATGGGTGTTTTCCGATCAGAAAAGGCCATTTACAAAGGACCCGACTCGGTGTACATCAACGGCACTGTGACGGTTGCCCAATTGAACGGCACCTGTCTGAACGGAACCTTTCCAGCCACCGGACCTATGGCTGTTGCGAATTACCTGGGCTTGGAGAGCTCGGAATACTTGGGAAATACCACCGGCTGGCCTGATGTGCTTTGTTTGAATGCTACGTCCAAGGTGATCGGACCGTCTGGGCTATACACGATTGTGGACGAATATGAAGCCGAGCTGGCAAAAAACAACAAGACAGCAAATCAGACCGTGGAAGACGATGCCCCAGAGCTCAGCAAACTTGCAAAGCATGCCACTCTCAAATATGGCAGAGACGAACACAAGACGCCACACCGAAACAAGATTTCGGTAGACACCGGCGACGTTGCAAATATCACCAACAGCCTCAACCTGACTTGGGTCCAGTTCGGCGGGTCTTGGGAGGAGCACCCTCACATACATGACAACATGACTTACGCCCTCCAGAACTTCACCAGGTCATATGCGGAATGGGCCAACCCGTTCAACTTTGGGCATTACCACCCGCGCTACGACCCGCACACCTTCACCATACCGATGGAGCTACGCGGCTCAATGGTCATCTACCTTTTCCTCCTTGGCACGGCAGCTCTGAAAGCAAAGTGGCGGTTGGGATTTGGAGGCCTCCTGTCCGCCTACAGCCTGACTCTGGGACGATGGGATATGGCCACATTCCTGGGTGGCACGATACTTTCAGAGCTCGATATACGAGAGTCAACGGACTCTGGTCTCGTCTCCCCTAACGTTCTCCCAATTGCTGGTGCCGTCAGAGGTCGTCAAGCCGGTACTACACGAGGATCAACAGCACTACGCTGGTTCACCATGTTTGTGGCGCTGTTTCTGCTCTCATATCCTGACGCTGGCGCCGAGTATACACCCGGGTTCGTGTTCCTGTCTTCGCTTGTTCCCAAGTATTACATCCCCCTGTCAGGCTGGATGTTTTATCAGTCCATGGGTGCCCTTTTGCTCCTCCATTGCGTTCTTCGTAGCCCCTTTCTTCGTGGCCTTCTGGAGGGGCCGATAGCACAGTATCTGGGAAGGATAAGCTTCTCATTGTATCTCGTCCACGGACCTGTTCTGCATAGCTTGGGCTTTTGGATCATGCCGAGGCTTTTCGAGCATTTTGGCAGGATGGGCGGCTTCGTTGTTGGCTGGCTCATCTTGGCAAGTGTAACAATGTATCTCACGGGCTGGTGGTATAGGAAAGTGGATACTTGGAGTGTCACGGTGGGAAGAAGAATAGAGAGGGCGTTGGTCGAATAAGTCCAGCCACTTGAAGCTAGGGGATATGTATGAAAACTGGTAAGCCCCGCGAGTGCATGCATTGGTCCGATGGCCGGATTTAATATTTTATAATCTCCATAGTCCATACTGAATGAGCATGGGTTATATATAAACTTGTATCAACCGTTAACTACCAGCGATTTCCGTTCGAATCCCACAATTGCAAACAGTACGGAGGGTGCCTAGGCTACTAAACCGGCGTGGTTATCTTGTGTGATACTCTAAGAGTCCAAGCCTGTCCAACGTTGATTTGGTTGCAGAGGGGAGTTTTATCTCCTAACGCATGTTCCAACTGGGTTTCAGTAAACAGGTGACAGCAGAATCGATCTAACAGAAGCTCCATTCTATAGATACAAAATGTGTAAAGTATGTACATTCCGCTTAACGCCAAACAACCTACATCATTAACTGGCTTCTCTATTCGGATCTTGTAGCCTGGCTAGCTCCAGTAGTAGCCTATAGACGTAGATGGTCATATCAACCTCCCTAAGTGCCTCACGGAACCAATTCCTACCGCGATCTGCAATTTCTTTCGCAATTTCCTGCCCAGATTGGGTGTACGTCAAGTACGATACCAACTCCGGAAGCTCTTGAAGGGTTTGACTGACGGGTATGTAATGAACCCATGGCATCAGACGCTCGTCATGCCACTCCCGGAAGAGTGTTTGCTTTAACGGAGCTGATTTGGATGCTAGAAGCTTGTAGTATCGGCCACTGATGCCGTTTCCGTCGATATCGTACACTAGGCGTGACCGCAGCGCTTCGTCTTTGTCGGCCCATGACTTGGCTTTGAAGTACGTGCTTTGGTCTATGCAGTGTTTAACTTCGCACTGGAATATTCTGGTAAACGCAACGTCGAACAGTCGGCTGTTCAAGAAGCTCGATTTGACACGGCTGACGAGCCCGTTACGATCTCTCAAGTAAGCGTGTTGCTGATGTACCAAGTTCTGTGCTAAGCTCACGAATCTTTGTCGATGAAAGTTCTGCCAGTTGTTGTCTAATGCGTAGCCGCCAGTGGTTGAGCCAGCCCAGTAGAGATTGTTCCGCTTGCTCTCCCAGTCCACGTCGCGTGAGTCGTCGTATTGGAACTCGGGCTCCATGTAGGCAGGGCTTGGAAACAGGATATCACCCATCGTCGATAATGATCCAGTTGACAGTATCGGCACCAGCCCTTCAATAGGCCGGAACGTCTGCGGGCTCATTAAGAAGCCGTGCAACCCGCTATACTCGGGATGGCGACACAAGTCTAAGGCGGCAGAGTGGTTTTTGATAAAGGGCAGATCGTGAATCTCCGTTGCCGGATTCTCAGTATGAGACCCATCCCCTCGGTGGGAGTCGGTGCATCCTTGTGTAAGTATGTCCCAAGTGGGACGTTTCGACATGTCCGTCTGGCGGATGCGCTTATGTTCAGCAGAGCTCTTAGATAAGTCCCCTGGTGGTATTAGGACCCGCGGCTCGTCGAAGTGATTGACCAGGAACTTGACGTCAGGCAGATGTCCCTTGAGATCCCTCAATAACGTATCAAATAAGAAGCTGATGTGCCTGTCAAAGTTGCGCTGACGATGTGCACATTTGGTCTCGCCGCGATTCCCCAGGAATTCACACAGCCACACTTCGCTCTCCAATGTCCCTTGCGCTTTACTCATCATCTCAAGAATCTCTTTTCCACTCAGACTCCAGAGTGGAGAAATAGTATCGTAGATCGTATCATATTCGTCAATGATAGGTGACTGGTTCGATCGGGCAAACTCATACCAAGCTTCGAAACCTGGTGGCGGCTCCATGCCGTATCGCTGCCTATATACTTGAGAAGCGGCTGCGTAGCTCTTTGACTGATTTCCTAACAGATATTCAAAGTCAAGCTTGGCTTGGCGGTTCAACCCTTCAATCGGATGCGTCAAGGAGCCGGGGAAAGCTTGTACCGTGAAAGAATGTGCCTTTCTCATAGTCAACATATTGGAAACATATGGCAACAAAGAAAATAGAAACGCAGCCCAGAGAAGGGCCTTGGCTTTTGCTTGCTTCGGAAGCAAGTGGATAGTCTGGCCAAGGGTTAGGAAAGACACCATTACGTGGCTCATGGCGTAGGTTTCAGAAGACTGTAGGAATGGGTTACTAGTAGCCGCAATGCTGAAGGTCCCTATTGTAGTCGCGATGCACCAAGAAGTATGTTGAGTCTAGTCTGGGCTTCAGCATTTATTGAGTCCATGACATCTAGTGATAGGATGATACTCACAGTAAGGATCGTGAAATACCAAGAATAGGCTTTGGACAAGCCCAGTAATACCGTAGACGTAATATGACAGTCAAGAAAGCCAAGTAAAAAGATGTGTCCGCATAGGGCTGTGACTAAAAGAAGAATGACTCTTGTCGAAAGTGATTCAATGACAACTTCAAAATCAACAAAGGAAGTGTCGTCGAGGCCATCTTTAGGCTTAGCGCTAAGGCCAACATAGACGACGAGGAGAGCAGCAACCACGATGATTGAAAGAAGAGACCCCCAAAGGTCTCCATTCGACAGAGCAAGAGTAGAAATGAGAGCAACTGAGCCTGTGCCCCAAAGTGTAGTAGCGAGAGGACTGAAAAGCCAGGAATCAGACGGTGTCGAGGCAGACAACCCACAACCGAGGATTCTCTGAATAAACAGTAGAAGGGGGGTCAAGGTCGGCTGTTACTTCTTAGTCTCTTGTTCAAATCTCTTTTCTCCAGGTGGGATCCTTACATATAACCCGATCACTCTACTCCCTGTTTTGTAAAGGCAGGACACGGCAACACCACCGGCGACAAGCCACTGTGATCTCTTAGACAGAGTCCGGGTTTCTGCTCCACTCAAAGGAGCAACTATCGGCTCTGTAGAAAGTTGCCGTCGCTTCGAGTACCTGAAAATTATAGGCAATATTAACCAGCAGAGCAGTTCGGAAGACAGTTCCGACCGCCTCGAGGCCAGGTATTGGGACAATGTTGTGCATAGCACCGCCGCGCCCGCTTGGCCCACGACTGAATCGATGACATTGCAGTACGTTGTTTGCATTTCCGGGTGCTCCGATCAAACTGGGGTTGAAGAAGAGGAATCGAAGGAACCTCACATGCGTGCGAGGTCTGTTGGTACATATGCCAAGTGCACAGCCTCGGCCGGCTGGAAGAATAGCCTTGCTCAGCCAACAAGGCCTCCCCTGCGCTCTAACCAGGCCCGTTTTTCATTCTCGATGCGACGCTGGGACAAATCTCCCCACGATGTGTTTGGTTGAGTCCATGACGCCCAGCCTTGGCGAATTTATGGTTATTTCCCAACCATGCCTTCCATAGCCCCCTTTTCCCCAACTGAAGACTCATATGATTTGCTGGCAGCTGGTGTCTCTATTAGCAGAAGTACATCGTTTCCTTGTGAGCTCCTACATAGGCTGCTTGGCTTCCCAACCGTGGGTAAATTCTGCGGAGCCAAGTCGTGCTCGGTATGTACCATAAGGTGGAACATCCATCTAAATCAGTGGTTCTAATTTGCCCAAGCAGACCGTGGTACGTGGCATATCGCGCTAAACCCGTAAGTGATCGACGCGAGGGAATGACAGTCACCACAGGCTGAGGCTGAAGCAAAGGGATGACCCCCCCTGACTTCTGACCCCTGTCCTCACGTGCTTTCCATTCTTCTGCTATTTGTGTCTTAGCACGGCTTTGCATTTGGGGAATGTCCTAGGCCTTGTCACCCATTAGCTTCGGAGAATACTTTTAGTTTTAAGAGGTAAATGATGGAGCATCAGGCCGCTCTTCTAACTAGATCTCAGCTACCTATAGCATTCATTCTTCAGGGCTGTATCAACATCGAAGAGCACCCCACCTTTTTATCTAAGTCTGCAGATACAAATCCCTCGCGTGGCACAAAAACCCAGCGCCGAGAGATGAGATGGCCGGAGTCCCAATTGGTCGCGGCTGTGATGCTTGTCGAAGTCAGAAAAAAAAAAAAGGGAAGCCGTCGATGCAACAGCTGGTAGTCCTCGCCTGCTTGTGTGTGCTAAGATGCCCGGGGTGATCAGGAAAACCCAGCCTGTGGTCGATGTGCACGTCTAAGATACCTTGTAGTGGCAACGGCGTCAAGAGGTTCGTGTTCAAGCCGGCAAACTCTCAAGTCACCACGAGACGCCCAAAGCCATTGGCGGTAACGGATACATCCCCGCGGCCAGTCCCAAGCAATAAGACGACAAGGACTGCGAGTGCCACGGTATTCATGCTTGGTGTGCAGGGCCCAAGGTACAATATATCCACGTACGGCGCATTTATGAATCATCTTCCCCGTTACATCGGTTCCAGCTCATTGCTTGGTGCGTCAGTATCAGCTTTCATCCCTTCTTTCAACGCTCTTTACAACAAAGCATGCCGGGTCACAGCACTTCACTGTTACGTTAGAGCATTGGCGGCCCTTTGAAAATCTCTCGGGGTGACCAGTCAGGCTAAAACAGCCAAATATATGTGCGCTATTTACCTTATCTCAATCTATCAAGCAACTCGCTCTGCCAACTTTTGAAATGGACATCTGAGTTACTAACACGAGCTGGAATGGGTGGGCAGCCATACTCCATACTGCGCCAACCATCCGAGCATATGGATGCATTTGCTGCACGACACGGTTACCACAAGCCAGGTAGACCCATTTGGCCCATTTATTCAAACAATATGCAGTGTCGTGGTAGGATTCTTTCTTTATACGTATGCCATGGCCCTTCCACTTATATGTGCAGTTGATTTGAGAGCTTGACTGACCCAAACATCCACCTCAGCCCATGGTTCTGGCAGTTATTGAACACTCATGCAGCAAGTCGCCCGCTCAAATCTGGAAATCGACAATCATTTCTAGGTCTAAAGCTAGTGACCATTGTGAGGTATCCTACTTTCTCCGTGCACCAGAGAAGCACATCCACCAGATACGTTGCACATACAGCCTACTGCAACGTGAGTACCCGATACTCAGTCGAGCTGTCCAGGATGCAGTAGAAGCCGCTGCAGAATCCGACGTGTTGCTCGTAAAGAGAAAGATGGGTACTCGTTTCCAGACTGCATATGCCGTGGTCCTCACCATGGCTACGATATTGAACCATGTCATTCGCTTATATGACAAAGAAGACATGAGCTTGGTCATGAATGTTAAAGAGATATGAAATGAAATTTTTCTCTTGTCTACCGATGCTCGCAAAAGCCGGCCAGTAGCAACCACTTCCATGCCAACACCTCTCGCCGTTGCATGGGCACCGATCGGACAGACATACCAAACTTCAGAAATAGAGGCCCTCTTGATAGAGTATCAACATGATTATCCTGGGGTAAACTATATGAATCAAGCTTTGCAGTTTGAAGCTGGGTTTGAGGCCATAGAAAAAGAAATCGTGTCGAGACGGCTGTGATTAGACATGCTGGTCAGGAAGGCTGCGAGCCGGAGTGCCTTGATATGGCAAGCATACCAGGGACTAGTGGTGGATGTATAACACTTTGAACTGGAAAGAAATTGTTAAATAATCCGGAGTATAGTCCAGTGATACACGTGTGTTAGTGATCTTTCTGAGAAAGTCGACGTATTTAGAGGCAAGTGTATGCAATATTTAGAACTTCATATTGCTCCAGAAGTGATGAGAAGCTGCCTAGAACCTGCATGTTATAGTCGAACTTGCAGACTCAGGCTTTTCGTAATTGTGCTATCTACAATGCCGTGTCACTTTTCAAGACTGATTATATTGGCATGTGGAGGGGAAAGAAAAGGGAAAATGTACCCGAGGAAGAAGTGTGAAATGTAGAACTATCAGTCAGTGACTGGGAACTATTCGATCTGGTGTTTAACGTGCCACCGGCACTGAGGCCATAGGGCGGTTGAACAGGGTACTTGCTCTCTCTCATGCGCTATAAACTCGTTAGTGATACTAACCTACTCATCATACATCTATGCCTCGGACCTTATGTAGCTATATTGTAGCAATAACCCGATACGTCGACTATGACACGCATC
The DNA here is from genome assembly GCA_017140175.1 of Fusarium staphyleae. Classification (NCBI taxonomy): domain Eukaryota; kingdom Fungi; phylum Ascomycota; class Sordariomycetes; order Hypocreales; family Nectriaceae; genus Fusarium; species Fusarium staphyleae. The sequence goes on from JADDON010000372.1 coordinate 8,349, forward strand.
TAGAAATCTGATTACATCTGACTGAGGCCGTTATGAAGTTGAAAGGTGCTAAAGAGATAATCCTAAAACTATGATCTTTGGTCTCGGTTAGATGATGGCAACTTCCACAGCGTCTGTCCGAGCGTCCGTCTTGCATCCAGCAAAGAAATAAGGTACGCGTTCGCATGGTGCTGCTTTCTTCACTGCTTTCTATAAACGATCGTGTTACTCTTTTGCAGACTTATAAGAGTTTCCAGCAACACTTGATTGCCGAACTCATACTGACAAGAGTACTTATTCCTTTCATAGTGTTAACATGGTTTTATTTCTCAAGCAAATCATGATATATGGCAAGTAATTTGGCCAAGCTTTCCCCACCGCTTATCATGCTGGAGATGCCACTAGAATTTCTATGATGAGACTACGTGAGTTGTCTCGGTACAGTTCTTGGTATCTGAAACTAATTTATCACAACACTAGATAAAACTATAAAGGACGCATTCTAAGGTATGCGCTGTTGGCTATTGCCATCGACGAAGGTGACACTATCAGCCCCGTGATAATTAGCCTACTATTGAGTCCCTTTGCGTCGTAATTAAAAGCTAGATAGAACCCAATACATCTACCATCTTCGCGCCATACGGCACAACATAAACAAGAGCACGTCAGATATTGACCGTTCCAAGGCGTCACTTTGATGGAATTGGGCTCTCTTAGTACACGTAACGTGTTCAAGTTGTAGGATTTGTGAACAAGTACAAGACAATGACGGATTGCAGTCCAGATTGATGTGATCGAAAAAGCAAGGCGGCTAGTGTTATCACTACAGACCTGCTAAAGCGCATGTAGTCAAATCCGAGCTCGATGGTGCGAAAACCAGGTCATAGCATAGCTGTGTGAGAACAGCTATTAACAGAATGAACGGAATGAATGTAACTTGCTGAGATAACTATAGATAGAAAAGTCGCGCGACCATCTCAACACTAATTCGTCTGTATTGGGACACTAATCCAGCACAAAATCTTTGTCTTGGCAATACAGCCGCTTCTACCGTAACCCGTACAAAGTGTCCTACTCCAGAACAGAGATGTAACGCAAGATCAGTCTCGTTCGACTGACATGTTGATCCCGCAAAGGGCGCCGATTACGGATGGCTCGAGCGAGCATGAGCGGGCCCATCATCCACCTCGAAAGGAAGGTCAAAAGTGCACCATAGATCAAATGAGTTGCGACTCGGCCGGCTATTGTGCGCATGTAATCACATCCCAACACAAGTCAGGGTTCATCAGGAACTCGGTGCTCGGGGTCAGGCCGTTGTGTGTAGAGAGCGTTACATACAGAGTACACCCCGATTGCCCGACCGGCCGGTGGAAGCTTGGAACCACACTAGAAGTAAAGCTAGAAGGGTCCCCTGCTTTCGTGATGTCAAACCCGAGGCCTCGCTCCACAAAAGCAGCTCTTACGTTCCCAACTGAGCTAGGTGAGGATGGCGTGTGGATATTTCATATGTAAGAGGTTACATGACGCCGAGCCTTTGTCTCCATCTTCTACGTAAAAGAAACTGCTTATGAGCCGAGTAACTTATTATGCCGAGCTCACTCCAGGCTGACCTGATGATGGGCCTGACAATGTGTCGTTCAGATCCCTCTGCTATTCTCGCCTCAGTAAGCTATGTCTGTTTTGCGGGAGATAAGCGTCTGCTGCCTACTCCGTACCGTTACTCCGACTGAGAGGCTTAGCCATCGTAAGAAGCCGCTCCGGCGAAAGATCCGCCCGCAACCGGCGAGAGACCGGAGGGAAGATCTGCGGATCCGCAGTGTACAGTAGATTGAGGAAGGTCGGCCTCATGAACGGAGCAGAGCTGAGCTGTGTCTCCACCTTCCGCCGCGCCATCCCGGCGGATAAGCCGGGGTTACCGACATCCAATCGGACATGGTCAGTTTGCTCCCGCCAAGACTTCGTTTAGCTTTTCTCGCCTGCGGATCAGTCAGTTTCCCATCTTCAGATTCAAAGTTGATCAAGGGAGCTGTAATCGAAATACCTACTAATGGCATTGAAAGACTGCAAGCCATCACGTAATAGCAGAGCAACCACAACGCCAATGCATCCCCCACGGGGTTTGCTCCAAATAGCAGCAGCCATGCATGCTCATGCTCCCCCAGACTCGTCGTTCTCATCGGATAGGGTTCAAATGACCTGATGCCCAAGTCCGTAATGTCAAAGGCTTCATTGGGTGGCACCTATCATAGAGAGCTGTCCGCCAGAGGTTCCCGGATGATTAGTGGCAATATCTAGCAAGTTATTCCACAACCCCATCTTTCCACGGGTCTCCATCGGACCACCGCGGACATCAAGTGTTTCTTGACCTCCGATCGGAGGTACTGCCTGGGGTATATGACGATACAGCAAAACGGTATATATATGGAGACCCCTATTCTGCTAATAACTACTGGTCCACCCGCTAGCCCATGCGATCTGACTCTTCGCCCTCTTCTTCTTACTCATCCTGTTTCTCACTGCCTCCTCCACGTTGCTTCCTCTCTCTTCAACCAAACGACCGTAGGCTGAGGGAGTAGGCTCCAACATCCACCCCGACGGATCAATACCACCAACAGCATCTGCGCCCTCGAGCTGGAAAGCTGTCGCAACAATGGGCATCTTCAAGAAGTCGACCAAACCAGCGGCGGTGGATGACCCGATACATGAATCGAGCGCCTCAGATAACGACCACGCAAAGGATGAGGCCGGCCCCAATGCCACAGACTTCCAGGAGGTGCCGGCGGGCACGATGGAAAAGGGCAACATATTCGACCAGGGTGGAAAGAGTTATCGAACACTCGGCCGATGGGACACCATCTTGATTCTTTTCACAAATCAACTTGGCCTGGGCATCTTATCCCTCCCCGCAACGATCAAGACCCTGGGCATCGTTCCAGGAATTATTGCGATTATCGGTATCGGCGCCCTATCCTGGTATACGGCATTTGAGCTGCTGCAGTTCTATCGCAAGCACCCCCATGTCGTCAGTATCGTTGAAATGGCTCGGGTCGTTGGAGGACCAGTATTCGAGGCAATAGCCGGCGTGGTCATGATGATCCAGGTTGTTTTCATCGTTGCGTCGGCTGTCGTTACGCTCTCGGTTGCCTTGAATACGCTCAGCAGCCATGCCACTTGTACGGTTGTCTTCATCCTCGTTGCTTGCATAGCGTGTTATCTTCTATCTCTCCCACGAACCATGAAGTTCGTGTCCATGGCTGGTATCCCAAACGCCGTGAGCGTCGTGGGTGCCTGCCTGATCGTCCTGGTAAGCTTGGCTGTCTCCGGCCCTGCTACAGCTCCTGAAGGCTGGGAGAAGGAGATCCAGATTGTTGGTCACCCATCTTTTCGCGATGGACTCAATGCCTGTTTGAGAGTGGTGTTTTCGTACGCTGGAACCTTCACCTTTGTTTCGTACATGGCGGAAATGGTCGACCCTGCCAAGGACTTTGGCTTCGCTCTAGCCGTCCTGGAGATCGGAAGCACGCTTTTCTATATCGTCATGGCGGTGGTGCTTTACTGCCTCAGTGGCCAACTCACAACATCTCCGGTGCTCAGTGCTGCGTCTGCCATTCCTGCCAAGGTGGCATATGGAATTATTCTACCAGCAGTCATTGCTACGGCTCTATCGATCGGACACACGGGCTGTAAATACCTTTACGTTGCGTCAATGAGGAAACTGGGCGCCATCCATCAGGTTACTGACAACAGCGTGAAGTCTTGGACTACCTGGGTTCTATCCGTCACAGTTTTCTGGGTTCTGATCTTCACCATCTCGAACGTCATCCCTATCTTCGACTCGATCCTCTCTATCACATCGGCCACTACTATCCCCTGGTTTACATACGGCTTCTCTGCTATCTTCTGGTTCTACAGTAACTGGAGTGTTTTGTTCTCTAGTTGGAAGAAGACAACTCTCGTAGTCGTCAATGCCCTCATCATCTGCGCTACCCTCTTCTTGAACGCGGGTGGGCTGTGGGCTGCCATTACCGAGTTGCTGGATCTATTTGACCAGGGTGGTGACGGTATTGGGGGAGTGTTTTCCTGTGGAAATAATGCAATTTTCTAGAGAGGTTGAGGCCATAATACCATTGCTTTATATTGTTGCATCTTTAGCTACCTCTGTTCTTGCACGGTAAATCACTTACGTTGATGTATACCTCCCTGAGTCCGTATCAACCCGATTTCTACGTAGCACAATGTGTCAAGTTTCATTATTGCCAGGTTGTAAGTTAGGGTATATGTAAGCTATTCCAGCAGTTCTGCCCAGTTTCTGGCTACGGCATTCAGTAAATTCAAGGATGGCAGCATAGACATAAACGCGGCTACTATGTGGAGTGAGACCGGATAGAATACATCCGTCATTTCTAAAGATGTCACTGATGATATCGTTGTGGGTGCGCAATGGGGCCTACACCAATCAAGCAATTTAAGAAAGGCGTAAATAAACCAATATATCTAAATAATCGACATCTTCAACTAACTATATTCTATCTAGAATGAGGACTGCTGTCAACTCAGGGTTGCTACCCGAGATGCAAATTTTGGTTCAGGTGAGCCTTATTCATAGGCTGAGCTCTCCCAGATTAAAAAAACAAGCTATAGTTACTTAGCAGCTGCAAGTACTCTCAGTGGGTTGCAGACTCACTCGGTCTGATTCACACTGAGCTTGGATTTCGAAAAGGTAGGTATCTGATGGCCAAGTCTCCAGTGCCTGTTATTCGAGCAACGGCTTTTAACCAACTGCTAAAGATTGTCCTCCAGATCTATGGTTGACTGAAAGAGTTGGGAAGGACAGAGATAGCGAGATATCGCGCAGGTAAACAGTAAGTTCCGTACAATAAAATCCAGATAGTTGCAACCTTATATACAACAGTTGAGTCGATATGGTCTTGAAATAAGTTGAAACCCTAGTCCAGGTCCTTCTGTGAAACTTGTTGCTTAGTTCATACTTTAGATTCTTTCTTTCGGGGAGAATTCTGTCGATGTGCTCATTCTACTTGTTCCCAAAGTGCCATGCAAGTGTAGGTTGGCCAAGAGCCTGTATGACTATCACAGACGATTCTCGCAGGAGGCAACTGTAGTCAGTCACTCGCTGCCCTGAAGTTGCTAGTCTTAGGTCGAAGGGCACTTGACTCAAAGTGGTCCAACTTGTCCTTCCTGGCACGCGCTCACCAAGCTCGCCTCCTCATTATTCAGTTGCGCTGGAAAGACCTTTCACGCAAATATGATGATTATATGGGTACTGTTGATTCTTCTCTTACTCGGTCAACTTCTAATATATCATCTGGGGTCAATGGATTTACCCCAGAGGTCACTCATTTCTCTTCAGCTCGTAGTCCTCCAGGCTTACGTAGACACGCTGATGCTGACATGTCTCCCCCTTTTTAACCTTGTTGATTGTTGCTCGTTCCATTCTTATACCTCTGAAATGGCAGTGACGTATAACTATCCCAATCAAATTATTGATCTAATAGACAGATTCAGATCAAGCGAGCTGGGTCTGCCACCTTTTCACAGGAACTCGCTGAACATAGCTTGGCCATTAGCTGCTTGGATAATCCGGTGTGCCTCTACCCTGTAACTATCACTTCGAGGCCACCATTTTGAGTGCCCAACAACACACTTGCAGCCAATGTTAGAATTGACAGTGACGTGTAGTGTTACCCTGAAACTCGTCTGTGCGCTGGGCCTCCAAATATCTGAGTCAACGCTAAACCGGCCGTGTTTTGACGCTGGGATCAAGATGGAGCGAGCGTCAAGCGTCGGCCGGGGACGGGATTTAGCATGATAAGTTGGGGCCAATCTTGGCGAAACGGTTTAGTTATTTAATTGTTAGTTTGATCTATCTGGAGATAGCACGCATTTTGCTGCTTGAACACCAGAATAATGTCTGGACTCTGAGCTGAAAGGCTGATTGATTCCTGTACGGAGGACGGATACAGCTGATTGCCCATGCACCAAGATGATCCTCTTGCAAAGGAACGTTACCTAGCCCCTTGGCAGGGTTTGTACCCCAGCTGCATAGTTGCAGTGTTTCACTGAGGATTTGGAGTACATACGTATTTACGAAGATAGATCGAATCCCAGGCCTCATGTGGCACTAACAAAACAGAGTTTGTTGGTACCTTCGCCTAACACCCCGGGCGCAAGAAGTTGGGAGGGATCGATTCCTGTGGTGATGAAGTCAGTTCTGCTTGTGTAAATTAGAAGGACTACGTTATCTGGGCAGGCAGCAGGATTGAACAGGCTGCGTAATTAGCTCGATATCAAGTGGCGTACCTTGTACTCTGCGCCGCCCTGCTCACTTGTGCAGGCAGACTCGGAGGACAGGACCCGGCAATATCCAAGTTACGAGGTACGAGGTACGAGGATGGGAAGCATCTGGGGCTAAGTAATGAGATGAGATGTCAGATCCGCACAGATACAAACTTGACAAGCCAGAAAGGAAAGTAAACCCACACACAGCCTTCTTTTTTCTCGTTGCCGTCTTTGCTTTTGCTTCTCTTCCGATGACATGTACTGTAACTTACCAGATGAGATGCTAAAAGCAAACTTTTCCATGGTTGATTGGCCGCGGTTGGTGGAGTATCCCAGAAGCATTCCAACAATGAGCTTGTGTTAACGTTAGCTAACTTAGCCTTGTGCGCCCCAACCTCATTGCGAGGTATGCAAGTCTCGGCTGGCAACGTGATGATGGATCAAAAACGAGGTCTCTCGCAGCTCCCCTTACATCAGCCCGCCTCGAGGCCATCTGCGCAGTGGCGGGGGGATATGTAAGGAGACAGGCCGACGACGACCTGGTTCCCGGGCATCGCATCCACGACACGGAAAAAGGAATGTGAGATGATGCTCTGCAAGTTTGCTCTCTACCCACCACCGGGATCGGACCACTTAATCTGCTGTTTCCGAGCCTGGGGAACAATAGTAGTCAGTCCTATTCACTGGGATCACAATAGGGGACCACAGCCGCCGACGGGGCCACCGAAAAGTAAAATGTGGTACGTCCAAGTGGGTTTGTGAGATGGTACCGATGCCTCGGACCCTTGGAATGCGGTGATAGATGATTGATCATTGTACGGAGGAGAGGGATCGGAAGAAGCAATGCGGATGGTTACAGCGTGCTCCATACACAGACTTAGCCGTGGCTACAAGCTGCCGTGGGCTTGTCCAAGTCCCCGCCACTGCCGTCGAGATATTACACATCTGTTTATGCATCATCGTTGGCATCTCTGGATAGCGGGAGTGGACGTCAGCGCGTGTGCAAGGGGGCACGATCAAAACCCCCTTGCCCCCTTTTCTGCGCTATGTTCCCTCGTGTGGACCTGCTAACTACTTGGTGAGTTAGCCTGAAGCCACCCACACGCGATGCTTGATCCGGAGACAGTTGTCGACGAGTTTTCTCCGTAGCCTCGGGCTTATTGCGTGAGAGTTTGTATTGTCGAGGCATCCATCCATTGTCGTCGGTCGGCCTCTGCATAGAGAGAGCAACCTTGGCCCTTGCATAACCAATTATCCGTCGCATTCTCCGCGTGGTGGTAGAAGGTTAACACCGAGATCCTTGAGGTTGCTCTTGGCGGGGATCGTGGACTCGGCCAGACTCTCCAAACATTGATTGCCACACCGTCGGAACCGTCAGCTGAGTTGGAGCAGAAAGTGAGTGGCATTTGTGTCACAGGTTAATTTACCATATTGTCGTGCTTCATGCAAGCACAGCGTGGCTCAGCCAGGTGGCTCCCGAGTTTCCAATTGATGATGCAGACTGATAGTGAACGAACGGGTGCACGGATTCTTCACCAGCAGAGAATGAAACAAGACGCATGAGGCTGCCAGGACATGAGACATCAGCGCACTGCATCTGTAGGGGGTTCACGAGCACGACCGAGCAGCTCTTCCTCCAGAGCCCACTCCACGCAAGGGTTGTGCTGATGAGGGCTTTTCTCTTTCTCTCTGTTTCTCTCCCTCCCTCTCTCCCTCTCTCACTCTCTCTCTCTCCACACCTATTTGTAAAAAAGAGTCGCCCTTGTGTCCTTTTAGTTCTGGCGCCAGGAACGCCTGGGGCTCCCCGATGGCAGCTCCTCTCTAGCGCCCCCCCAAAGTGCTGCTGTCAACCTGTCTCTCTCTCCAACTTGCCTAACTTAGAGACCCCAGGATCTCGGCTGCGAGGGGTTAGTCGCACTTGATTGGAAAAAGAACTGATGATGTCTTGGCTAGTAGGAGCCTGTGTGTGGTCTTGGACTCCCTGGCCTACGGTGGGTAATCTGGGCCGCATGAGCGTGGGTCCAATAGTGCAGAGCTACTTCAGAGGCCTGAGCGATCGATACAGGTGACTGGTCGTGATGCACAGAGTCCGATGTGGGCTAGCACAGTCCAGATCGCAGTGAACTGCCTACGTTAGACGAGAGGTCCTCGCACTACCGGCAGAGGTTCCGATCTGGGCCAGTCTATTCGTCACTTCAACAGACGCCTCTTGTGCTATCCAGCCAGCCATGTCTTGTTTGTTGTGTTGACCTCTGGGAGCAGCAGCAGCCAAAGACGTGGCTACAAGCTGGCCAACATATCCCAGTCCTCTGTGGCTGCAATCTGTGCTTTGTCCAGCTGGGCTTATGCCGATCCCGCTGCCGTAACATGCACACCCATACGAGAACGGGTAAGTTATCGCATGCCCCGGCGGCCTTTGGCTCTGGCTAGATGCGTCGTCGTATCTCGTCACTCGTCGACAGGCCTTACCTCGCCTTGCCTTGCCTTGTCCCTCTAGCGCCGGTCGTCCTGATCCTTTCGAGCCTGACCCGTCGGTACAAGCAGGCTTACTGCAGGTCATCCCTCCTCGGCTGCCCTGCGTCTAAGTTAAGCGATATCGATACCATGCAGACACCACGTTGGCCGATATAGATTATAGATGTACGTACTGTACTTTTCAACGTTTGCCCCAGCCAGGAAGGAGGCCCGTTCGTTTCAGTGGCCGGTAGCCTCGGCTACGATACACCAAGCGCGCCATGCAACCTCTGATGACGGGGACTCAAGGGGCATGCCCGTGTCAAAGCGCGCGATTAAGCAGGGTCTTCCCTACCTTTCAAGAGAGCACGATCGAGGAGTCGAGTGGGCCACTGATCTTGGGGCGTTAGTGTGACTGCACTACGGAGTAGTAGTTACGGTACCCAGACTTGGCCTATACAGCCCGGCAGATCCGTAGCGCGCCGGACGACACGCCCCCATCCGTGAGAGCGCAAGGCACCACGGAGCTGGAACTGAACGAGATTCTCTTGTCACATTTGCTCGACGATATGCAATCCCGAATGGGCCTGGGCTGGCTTCGGCTTGGGCCTCGGCGGACACGCCATAAAGCCAGTTGCTCCCGCATTTCCCTCCCTCTAAAGAGCTAAAGAGAGGGCCTATTCCGTCCATCAGACTCGTCTTTCAATAATGAGTACACAGCAACTCGCCGTGGGTACTGCAGAGAGACACGAGAGACTTGACAAGGAATACTCCTTCATTGAAGCACTGTCTCTTGGACCTCGGGAGTCGTTTTCCCTAGTATCCAAAGAAGCGCTTGGTCTCCCTTCCTCTCCCAGTACCCCATCCGTACCTATCACGCCTATCACACCAGCTGCGCTCTCTCGTCCCAGGACTCCTCCCCAGCAGCATCATCACCCGAAGACCCCTACACGGTCCCAGCAGCAGCTTCAACCGAGCCCCGTACCTCGATCTCTCGCTACCAAGAAAAGCAGCATCATGGCCAACTCAACCAAAGCCCAGACGCAATGTCTCGAGCTCTGTCATAAGACGACAGGCCTCGGCGATCGCATCTCGGTCCGCATGCTCGAGTATCTTACAATGGTGACCAAGCAGCCTCACGGCCTCGATGTCCTGGCGCACGATTTCCTTGACACTTGCGAGATCCTGTTCTCCATCGAGGCAGGTCTCGGGGAGTGCATCCGCAATGCCCAGACCTTCCCCGCCGACGTTATCTCGGAGCTCAGCAAGAAGTTCCGTGTCACCCAGGCCGACTTCCAGCTTCTGGACCAGATGCTGGCCAGGTTCCTCGAGAATGAGCGCAAGGGCACCATGGGCCGCATGCGACGCGGATGGGGAAGGATCTTTGGCGATAACGATATCGAAAAGATGATCACTGCCCTTGGCCGGACACGTGAGAGCCTCCGCATGAGCGCCCTCATGTTTCAATGGAGCCTCGGAAACGAGAAGATCGAGAACGAGCTTGGAATCGGCTACACCGGCCTGGCTGCTGCCCTCGATCGCATGGATACCCGAGCTGGCGTTGCGCGATCAAAGACCTCTGGATCCCAGTACAGACCTTCATCGGCTTCTCAGCATCGCGGCGTTGAAGGCCACAACCTCCCAACAAGCCAACAGCCCCCTCTACCCCCTCTACCATGGACGGAGCGCACCTCTTCCATAAACCAGGAGCCGCTCAGCCCTGGCGTTCCCCCTGACCTGCGACAGTACGGTGCCCAGAATCACCACACTGCCAGCTCTGTGAGCTCCAATGAGCGATACCACTCTGGAACCACCGCCACATTCGATCGCCTAAGCACTTTTGACGAGTCTCACGAGACTCGCTCCCATCATACCACCATGTCAGATAGTGAAGCTACCCTCGAGGAGCTCGCCGGCCTTGACCTGAATTCCACCAAGGTCGTCAAGCTCAAGGCTGACCCCTTCAGCATGCCCCGATGGAACCCCCGAAACACTGCCGGCGCCGATGCCGCCAACCTCAAGGGTGCTCTCCTCTCTGCCGTACGTGGCAAGAACCACAAGCTCATTGAGCAGCTGCTGGACCGTGGCGTCTCGCCCAACACCGGCCCCGACCACCTTGCGCTCAAGGAGGCCGTGCTCAACAGCGACCCCGAGGCTGTCCGCTTGCTTCTGCTCTTCGGCGCGGATCCCAACGGCACTGACCGCGATGGCGTGACACCTCTCTTCGCCGCTGTCGAGAAGTCCTTCCTGGCTGGCGCTGTTCCTCTCCTCAAGTATGGCGCCGAGCCCAACTTCACTCACAGCCCTGACAATGAGACCGCCCTCGCTGCGGCTTGCATCGCCAACAAGGTCAACTTTGCTCATCTGCTCCTGATCTACGGCGGCGACCCCAACCAGCTCACGGCCACTGGCGAGACGCTGCTCAGCAGCGCAATCAACAAGAAGACACCCAAGAAGTTCATTGATCTGATCCTTGACTACGGCGCCGACCCTGACGGCAAGAGCCGAGAGGGCAAGACGGCACTCTTTGAGGCTATCCAGAACTCGCGAGTAGACATCGTCACCAGCCTCCTTGACCATGGTGCCAATCCCAACCTGCCAGGCCCCAAGCATATGCTCTGGCCTGCCACCTACCAGGCTGCCTGCTTGCAGGTTCTCCTTGCTCACGGTGCCGACTCCAAGAAGTGCCCTGGCATCATGGAGCTCGCCGTCAGTGTCAACAACATCGAGTCCGTGAGGGTTCTCCTCAAGGCTGGCGTGGATCCCAACGTCAAGAAGGACGGCGTGTATACACCTCTGTGCACGTCCATCCGTGACAACCGAAACGACATCTTCCAGCTGCTGCTGAGCAACAAGGCCGACCCCAACGTGCCAGCCAGTGAATACCCTGCCTTCAAGTGCATCACGCATAACCGTCTGCAGTTCCTGCCGGCACTTGTTGAGGCTGGCGTCAATCTCTCCTCGCCCAAGGGCATCGTGGAGACGGCAGTCAGCGTCAACAACATGGAGGCACTGAACTGGCTGTTGGACCACGGGATGAACCCCAACGAGAAGAGCCCCAAGGGCCACTCGCCCCTGACAACTGCCATCCGGGAGAACCGCATCGAGATGGTCGACCTTTTGCTGTCCCGCCACGCAGACCCCAACGTCCGAGGCCAAGACTGGCCTGTGTGCATGGCCGTTCGCAACCCCCCCGTTCTCGAGCGCATTCTCTCCGTGCTTGTCGAGCCCCGAGCCTTCAAGGGTGTCATGGAGATGGCCGTCGTGGCCAACCAGCTCGAGTCAGTCAAGCTGCTGCTTGCCGCCGGCGTCTCGGTCGAAGACAAGAACGGCGGTGTCTTCTCCCCCTTGACATCAGCCATCCGCGAGGACCGCAAGGAGATTGTCCGGTACCTCATCAACGAGGGCGGTGCCGACATCAACGCCCCTGGCGAGCATCTCCCTGTCGTCAAGGCACTCCGAAGGTACGAGGACGACAGCGAGATCCTCGAGTTCCTCCTCGACCACGGCGGCGACCCCAACAAGCTCTACCGCGGCTGGAACGGAGTCATGCAGGCTGTTGAGAACGGTGATGAGCAGATCCTCCGCCTGCTTGGACAGAAGGCGGGCTTCGACCTCGATGTCAAGGATGAGCTTGACCGGACTGTGACCGAGATGGCCGCCTCAAGAGGCTGGAACGAGGCTGTCGATATTCTACTCGAATACGCCATCAAGCCCGAGAAGCACTAGAAAATAGATTGTTTTTTGTACGATGACGAACGGTTTGGCTAATTATGCTATGGGTCGAGGATGGGAATCTGGAGTCTAAGAGATTGTTTTGCGGGCAACTGGGAAGCTGGTTTCAGGTCTTGACTTATATCCTCTCTGTTTAGACACAGTTATTTTCTTTTGTATATCCCCCTGTTTACATACTCATAGTAACGTTAGTACCCTTGTATTTCATTACATGGCCGCAGAGAAGTCTTTTTTCTCTTTGTTTAATTCAATTTCTTTTGCCATGAGCTACCTATTTTGATGATAATATGGAATGACAGTAGCATACGTGACGGAGTCCTTCAAGCCTCTCTCTACAGCCTGTTTCCCATATTTACATGAACCGCCTTGATCTGGCTGTAGGCTTCTAGGCCTGCCTCACCGAGCTCCCTGCCAATACCGCTTTGCTTGACGCCTCCAAATGGCACGCGAGGGTCGCAGTCTTGGCTGCTGTTGATCCAGACCATGCCGGCCTCGATCTCGGCCGCAACTCGGTGGGCTTTCTCCAAGTTCGTTGTGAAAGCGGCCGCACCAAGGCCATATTGGGTATCGTTGGCAAGGGCAATAGCCTCCGCCTCGGTCTTGAAGGTGCAAATGACAACAACGGGACCAAAGATTTCCTCACGATACACCCTCATCGAGGGCTTGACATCGGTGAAGACGGTAGGTGCAATATAGAAGCCCTTTCCGGAGTCGCCAACCTTGAGAGGATGGCCTCCAGCGGCCACGACGGCTCCTTCGTTTTTCCCGATATCGATATACTCTAACACTCTCTCGTACTGGACCTTAGACACCTGCGGCCCCTGGTATGTGTCCTTATCCCATTGGTTTCCAACTTTGCTGGTCACCTTGAGGGTGTCGATAAACCTGTTGATGAACTCATCGTAAACAGTCTCCTGAACCAGGATTCGGGATGTAGCAGTGCAAATTTGGCCTTGGTTGGACATGATACCGAAGTGCGACCACTTGACTGCTTGATCCAGGTCTGCATCATCAAAGACCAGCAAAGGCGACTTGCCGCCAGTCTCGAGGGTGATATTCTTGAGGGTCTTGGCTGCGATGCCCATGATGTTGGCCGCTGTCGCTGTTGACCCTGTGAATGCAATCTTGTCCACCTGAGGGTGCTGCACCAAAGCTGCCCCTGTCTCTCTGCCGAGGCCGTTCACGATGTTAACCACGCCAGCCGGGAATCCCGCCTCCTTGATAAGCTCTGCAAAGACGAGAATGCTCAAGGGCGTCTGTTCGGCAGGCTTGAGAACAACAGTGTTGCCGCAAGCGAGAGCAGGCCCAAGCTTCCAGGTAGCCATAGAGAGGGGGTAGTTCCAGGGGATGATTTGCGCGATAACTCCAATGGGTTGACGGATGGTGTATGCAAACTTCTGAGGTGTTGTGTTGATTGTCTGTCCGTACGTCTTGTCGGCCCAGCCCGCGTAGTAGCGGATGACGGAGATGGCCTCGACGAGATCATTTTCCAGAGTCTCGGCGTAGGTCTTGCCGTTGTCCCAAGCGTCAATAGTAGCAAACAGCTCCTTCTTGGCTTCCATAAGGTCGGCCAGACGGTTCATGAGCTGCCCGCGGTCAGAGGCAGGGAGCAGCTTCCATGAGTCGTGACGCAGAGCAGCTCGGGCTGTCTTGACGGCCTTGTCGACATCCTCAGCATCTGCGGCCTGCACAGTGGCAATGTCCTTTTCAGTTCTTTCAACGGGTCAGTATGAGTTCAATAAGATTTGGTCATGATGCAGTCTTACGCGGGGTCAATGGAAGTGAGTGTTTGACCACTGGAGGAAGCGACAAACTCGTTTCCAATGAACAAGCCAGTTGGCTGTGCCCATTTCACGCCGTTAGGGGCTTCTAGGTTGATAGAGGGAGGCGCCATTGTGGTATCAGGCGATATCAAGGGATAACAAAGAGGTACGGCTACAAGGGTGTGGCAATCTAGAGCTAGACGTAACCAGGGTCTGTCTGAGCTGGCGAAGCTGGTTTATTGTAGTAAAGAATAAGAACGATGACAAACATTTCCCTCCTTCGTCTACTGAACCGATCTCTCTGCTCGGTTTCCCCAGCGGGTAAACCTTCTTCTTTGAGCAGTCTAAGACAAGTTAAGACGCCTGATCGAGAACCCCAGATAAGCCAGCAAAACACGTCGAAACCCCGCTCAAGATGCTCCCCACAGAGTGAGGGGTAGGATGACGTGTTCTAGAAGAAAGTCTGCATGACTGGGGATGCTAGGGTATCAAGGTTGTCTGTCGTTGCTTAGAAGAATGGATTCTCCAGTAACAGCTGTGTTCTGTCGCTTCTATCCACGAGATCCATCTACGAGACTGCCATCACCAAGGTTTCACTCACTGTGCTGATCCGGACGCTTAAGTCTCACCTGCCGGGTACTTATGGCCTTGGAATCACGGACGAAGGTCGTAGGTATTCTGGTTCTGGGTTATCATGCTCTTGTGGCCTAAGAGAATGGTATGATAGTGCGAGGAGGCGCTAAAGGGCGCGGAAACATGCCTACTTCGTACAGGCGAGACGATCCCTCCTGCAACCCACAAAGCCCAGAAGCCAGTTGATGGATGTTTTGAGGCGGAGACTCCTCCAGTAAGAGCCGTGTTTTTCCGTTGTCTTGTTTCTCTCTTGTTTGTGTAGCTGTTTCCTTCAATGGATAACATTTGACCATGTGAAAGAGGCATATTCACTTGCAGAATGTATCGTTGCCAAGTGTTGAGTGAAAGGGTGTTTATAAGGTTGTATTCACTTACGACTATTTGGAATGTGTTATCTCTAATCTATATACTGATATCCATCCTTTATTGATGCTCGGTTTGCTTCTTAGTCCAAGTAAAAGTAGCATAGATGGTTGGATTCAAGACTTGCCATATGTTATAACTAAAACAGCACCGCCAACTGAACCATGCACCCAATAAAAGGTATCTAAACTGCACAGAAGGTTACCTAACTACTTGCTAGACTAGCCAGTGACTGCAGTCTACAGTCTGCAGACGATACTTAAAAAGGGAACCGTTTCATGTCACAACATTTTTTATCCTCACTATCAGCCGGAGCAGATATCGAGCACCGCAATGCTAAGATGGGCGATATAACAGAGCCGCGAAAACTACGCATCTTTGAACTTCGCTGGCCATGGGTGTACCAGCCAAACTCCATTTCGCCGTTAGCATGCATTATCCTCGAATGACTGTATCTCACAGTGAGATGTCTTTGCACCAGAAGCTTTACGTGGTAGCTGATGCCGTGGCCGCGGTGTTTTACCAACACGCTATTCAAGAGGTACCGACTGTAACACGAACACCAATTTCTCGCTTGTTGGCAGTTCATTGTCTCAGCTCAGCCGAGGCAGGAGGATTAGTCCAAATCGACAGGATTTGCAAGACCCAGCAAAAGTTCAAGCAGGCGCAGCGTGGGAGTACAGGCGATGTGTTGCGAGCACGTCGTCTTTGCTCCGGTGCTCACCGTACGCGCTCACGGCTTAGCTCTGGTTACATACCCGCAGTCACCTTATCCGTGGAATAGCATTGGAAGTATGTCAGAATGTACGACTGTCATTAAGGGGTGAGTCTAGAACACGTACTCGGTACTCCCAAAGCATTAGTGCTGTTGTTCCAGGGACTGCTCTGATATCCAAGTTCCCCTAGATAGAAACGAGTTAAATCAGCTGGTGGAATGCTACCGATCTTGTGTGGCAAGAGTTACTGTAGGAAACTGTCAATAGAAAACATGATACGGAGAAGATGTTCGTGTCCGCTTGTCTTGCCCCTGAAAAGGCCCCGTTATCTGCCCCAGGCAAGATTCTGATGTCGACACTAGTTAGTTAGTTAGTCAGTTAGGTTGGCAGATTCCACCTCAATCTTCAGAGCTACTTCATCCAGAAGCACTTGATTATGTATATAACTATTCAATCAAATTGGACATGGTATCATCAGCTTCGATGCCTCTGTACTTCGGGTTTGAGCGCTTGGGGCGACACTGAGATGTCAAACGATGGTCTACACCACACGCTGTGGTTCCATGGAGATAAGTTACACGGTTACGAGAAGAGGGTCCTCAGCTCGACCAGAAGCATCCTCATATCATGACGCTTTCTAGTTCGTTCCGCCCTAGCTCAAACTCACCGAGCTTTCTAACCGGGGTCCACTTTGTCTCGCGGAGACATTCCTCTTTAAAAGCCGCCCTATCAATGCCACTCCGCCCTCTCTGGTTGCTATTCTTCTGAATACAGAAGACCTCAGTTTGCTCCCCCCGGATAGATTCTCTCTTTCGTCTGCTACACAACAGGGTAATTTGTATCATCATCGCTCTGCCGCTTTATTTCCAACAGCAAAGCCCCACCTGCCTATCTGGCTCTCCTCCCTCTGCTCTTCCAGATGCCCAAAGCAAACGGCACCAAGGTCGAGCGTACGCGGACATTTACTGGATGTCGCACTTGTAGAAGCCGACACGCAAAGTGCGACGAGGCCCAGCCCGAATGTGGCACCTGTCAGAGGCTCGGGCTCACTTGCGGTGGGTACGGAGCCCGCCTCTTCTGGATCACCGATGATTCCACCGCCCGGGCCGATCTCAGCGCTTCGCACCGGGGGGCCGAGTACCGCTATCCACTATTTACCGGTAAGTTCTCCGGGTCCGGAAGGCCTCGACATGTATCTGACTGACCCTTCTTAGAAAAGGACCGCCGCTTGATGAGCGCGGAGCTGTCAGATAGCCTGGGCAAGCGGTCAACCGTTGATGTCTTGGCCGAGATCGATTCTGCATGCGAAAGGTTTGCTGGGGGGACCCGGGGCTCCTCGAGCTTGGTCAAGGGCCCCTTTGGCGTATTTCAGTCGTTGGATGATCCCTCAATAAACGACATCCTCTTGTCGTCACCAGACACCGACACCAACCATGATTCGTGTACCAGCATCTACCCAGATACCGAAGATCTGATCGAGGAGATCAAGCGGCAAGATTGGTCTGACCATATGGGCGGAGATGGGCTTGACATGTTTACAGGACCACTAGATCCTAATCTATCTCTCGATCCCGATGAACAAACAAACTCAGACCAGGGACTGATACACGACAATTCCATGTCAAACTTCTTCCTTGATCACTCGATGGGGGTGGAGGGACTGGCACTCTTCAGCCCAAACTTCATCACTCAGGCAATCGAAAGCGAGGCAAACGGCCGCGAAGAAGAGCAGTGCGACACATCGTCCAACCACTTATCAAACGAAGTCATGTCCTGCCCAAGAGGACTGCCGAGAGGTAACGGGGATCACTTCGGTCTTCCAGAGGAGGCTGAACCATTGCTTCGATACTACAGAACCCACATTGACGGGGGTAGGACGATGAAGTCACAGCGCAAATCCCCATGGGAAATCATCTTTTTACCTTGCGCCCTCGAAACCTTTGCTGAGCTCGCGCTTTGGAACCGAGCGTCTCATACTCGCTCGGCCATATTCTACACCCTCCTCGCCCACAGTGCCCTTCAACTTCACTCGTCAAATCAGCCAGTCACACTCTCCTCTGACTGGAAAGAAATTGGCCTCCGGAACCACGAGAGAGCTCAACATCATCTGCGCAGCGCCTTGCAGCTCGAGATGTTTGGTCCGGAGCAAGCAAAATACAAGGACTTGCTGATGGCGATTCTAGCCATGGCTATGACCTCGGTTGGTCTTCTTTGTTTGTCCCGTTGACCTTGACTAACGATGTCTGTAGCTGTATAGCGATGCTAAGGCTTTTCGCGTTTTCCTCCTCGATGCTGAACGACTGATTCGGCTTCGTGGTCTGGTCAACCAGAATCCCTTCAAGACACGGCTCTTACATCACATGTACACACATCTTCGGGTCATCGCAGAGAGTATTTCCACGTGTAACGATTCTATAACTCAGGGCTCCGACGCAACAAACGATCGTGGACTTACTCAGGGCCGAACGTTCCGCATCGCCGAAGACGCACTGAATATCGGCCTCGACCCTGCACTGGAGAAGAGCGACGAGGTAGGATACAGCGATATCCATCTCGAGATCCAGGGGCGTTGGACCCAAACACTCTACCCTGTTATATATGGAGTGCCGGAATCTCTCATGACTCTGCTATCTCAAACAGTGTCCTTATCCAACGAAAAGACACGTCTAGAGACCATTGCTCAGGTCAACCCAGGGATTTCAGTTGCTTTGGCAAGACACACTAAAACGCTCGAGAACAGGATATGGGCATGGACACTTGCCTTGGAGCCTTTGGGGCCTTCGAAACCGACGCGCGTGACACCAGGCATCGATCAAGATCTTATGACCAATCCCCAAGTACGGTCAATGGCTCTGGCTATACATCAGGCCCTGATCATCTACTTCTACCGTAGAGTATACGACATGAACGCCATGATTCTCCAGGACCTTGTCAAGAAGACACTCGACTACCTTGAGCCGTGTTTGAGTGAGATGATCAATGACCAAGACTTTGCAACGAGTCTTGCCTGGCCTGCCTTTGTCGCTGCTTGCGAGGCTGTGTCTCCTGATCTTCAAGAGAGGGCACTCGAGTGTTTGACACTTACTGATGCCAAGGGCGTGTACTTTACAAGCAAGCCCGCCAAGGTCATCGTCCCTATGATATGGGATAAGAGAAAGCAATCTGGGGACTGGACGGCCAGTTGGCAGAGTCTTGTATCAGATAGTCTATCCTGAAAGGGTTTGTAGTATCAACGACACAATTCAATATCAATTGTCGTCTTTGCATATACATGTTCAAGGAGTTACACACTGGTTGGTAGAGAGCCTTGGAGTTGTTTACTTGATCGCTTGAGTTCCGGACGCAAATCTGGCTCAAAGGTCTATAGCAGAAACGATTTAATTAACTTATTTATTAACTTTTAAATTTTAACGGGTTTATCTCTGCTCTAGACAGTCTCAATACCAGCCGCCTTCAGGATCTCGGCGAGTTCAGAGCGGATGTCGTTGTCGAGCAGCGCAAACGGCTTGCGCATGCCTCCCGTCTTCCACCCTCGTAGCTCCATACCCGTCTTGACAGCAGATCCGTAGTTGTGAGACTCGAGGAACTTGCAGATGGGGAAGATCTTGGCCCAGAGCTCCCGTCCCTTCTGGAGGTCGTTCTTGACGGCGAGGGCGTCCCAAAGCTGAACCGATAGCTCGGGGATGATGTTGGTGGCACCCCAGACGGAGCCCTTGGCGCCGGCAGCGAGGCCGTAAAAGGTCAGGGTGTCCCATCCGTTCAGGGCAGTGATCTTATCTTGGAGAGCAAAGAGGAGCTCAGTGAGGGCGGGAGCGTTGCCAGAGGTATCCTTGAGGTACTTGACGCCGACCTCAGACAGGGCGGCAATCTCCTTGGGGGAGAGGGAAACGCCGCTCGCAGAAGGGATGTTGTAGTACATGATGGGGAGGCCGCTGGCCTTGTGAATCTCGGACAGCATCTCGCGGAGCTGAGCCAGGTTGGGGGCGTCGTAGTAGGGAGGCACAACCATCAAGGCCGAGGCTCCGGCCCTGGCAGCATCCTTGGCATGGTCGACGGCGCCGGCGGTGGTCAGATCACCAACACCAGCAACGACGGGGACGCGGCCGGCCGCGGACTTGACGCACTGCTCCACAACCTTGCGGCGCTCCTCGATGGTCAGGGCAGTGAACTCTCCTGTGCTGCCGCCGGGGACTAGGCCGTGGACCCCAGCGTCGATTTGGCGCTGGATGTGGGCGTCGAGGGCAGCGTAGTCGACGGCTCCATCGGCTGTGTATGGGGTGATGAGGGCGACAAGGATGCCGGTAAGGTCCTGAGCAGGGGCCATTGTGAATGAGTTGAAGATGAAGGAGGGATGGATGAATGTGAGATGGTGCAAAGCTCTGGGGTATCTTGATGCAGTTGACGTTGAAAGCAGGAATAGAGAGTATGGGAACGAGAGCAACTTCTGTCTCAAAGCATTCACTTGTCGATTGTTATATGCGAATCGTCTGGAGCTTTTCTACCCTTTTCTATCTACAAATCCGTGGACCCCGCGTTGTGAGTGAGAGTCAGTGGATCGTCTTTCCTCTTCGAAAGGGGAAGGCTTTCGCGACGAGGCGGATAGGCTTGCCACTCAAAGACACACGGGGACTAATAACACAGTAATTGGAAAAGCTGACATGTTCTAATGTTAGTGGCCATCGATAACTTATCGGGCGCTGCTTAAGTTAACGGGTGCTTTATTTAGAGACCACTTCCCCTTCATCATCCGTAGCGATAGCGGAAATAGTGTGCGGCTTCGTGATCCTCTAGTATAGGGTAGTCCAAAGTGTAGACTTCTTCTAACAGTGACCAACTCCAAAACTGTCTTCCCCCGGTTGCCATCCAGGTGATCATGTCACGAGAAACGTGACCAGCTCTGAATGGCCTACCTTAACTATTCTGGTCGTGTTTGCCTGCCTCTTTGGAGAGGGACCAAAGTATCGGAGAGTAGTTCGGCGGAATGCCGTGGGGAAATGGAGAAACGCGTGCGGAGAGACGACTTCCATTCAACGCTCCGATCCCGGACGTCTTGAATACATAACATCCACAAGATATGCTACAGCTGTTTTGAAGTTTCGCCTGCCGCATTTGATTACCATGGCTTACAACAAAAACGCCCGGAAAGGGAAGTAGATCCTCAGCTGTAGGAATATAAAGGCAGCCAAAGTTCGTCTTATGAAGCGAGCATACGAGACGCCACGTCTCCATCATCAAGGCCTTACAAAGAGGAGCCTGCTCGAGGCATCCGACATAATTACCCCCCAGAGCCATTGCATCTTGCATTGTACTTTTCCTACATCTCACCTCACGAGAAAATCCACTATACACACATAACTTCATCGGTATCAAGTTCACTCCCCCAACAGTGATCAAGTGAATCAACTTTCCCATACCTGCCACCAGCATGTCGTGGCGCGGGACCAGGCTCTGTCGACACTGAGTTTCAAGCAGTCCCAAGGACGCACAATATGCCTTTTCCGCGTGTAGAAACACTGGCATCCTGCGGCGCCAAAATATCATGTTCGAGTACTCCGCTGTGACTGGCAGCGCTTTGCTGCTTCCATCACTCTCGAGTAGGGCAATGTCATTCTTTACCAACGCTTGCGGCGATGTTGTTCCCGGTCTACGTAATCAACAAGAATGCATGCGGAATCACTCGACCAATCGATAGAAAAGTCATGGACACGCGAGTCTTCTGCTGTTGTTACTGCCATCTTTCCCTCCAGTAAGTAGGTGCCTCAACTCTTCTTTGATGCTGAGCAGAAGCTGACAGTAGTCTCCTGTAGATGTCACGGCCATGATCCCCTTTTAGCCCCTTACAATAGCTATCGCAGAGAAACAATCGTACTCGAACCATCGAGGCGCGACCGGAAAGCTGCGATAGTGTTTGCTGAAATTGAAAAGGAGGCAGCCTGTTCTGGAGTGTCATGGCCAGCATTCACAGAGCGCACCGTGCAGTCAATTTCATCTATCAACGAACCATCGTCAAACACATTAGCTTCCTTGGATCTACCTGCGAACATCAGCCTACGCAAAGCGAGCCCCAGTCCATCTTTGGAGCTAAAACACACGCCGGTATCATGCCCTGTTACTTCAAGATGAGTATCATCAACGCCATCATTAGCTTGGAGCTGCTGGACAACGATGCATGGCGCTTAGCACCGTCATTCTCGCCGGCCAGAATACAGAGACCTATGTCGATGACCTCGTTGCCTTTACTAAACATCCCGGCACGAATGGATTTGATGGTGGCGCAGATTTGGGTCCCGTTACTAGCCCCGAGTCTAAGTAGAGAATCGAGGACTGGGTTACCAACGTGGTTCGGCTCTCACCGGATATACCTCCGGGAACTTGATGGCCTCAACAATCATCAATGGGGTGACGCCAGAGATGGAAGGCTACAAGCGGGAGTTATTTGAGCACATGCTGGTCACCAACCAACATGGGCAGCAAGGCACCCTAGCTAGACATTGAAGAAGACTTGAAACAGGCCATATTTGGAGTAACATGGCCCGTCTCTCTGGCCATTCAGCTTCAACGGGTAGCAGGCTCAAGGTGGTGCGGGCACGTTTAGTCAACGGCAAGGCCGAGTTGAAACTACACACAGACCAGCACCGTCACCGGTCTCTGGAGAGGAGAACGGCAAGTCAACGTGCCCACTCACAGCTGAAGGAGTAACTATGTACGGAGCAGAAAGGGGGCTTTGATGAATGGAGCGCTACCATGTGGAGAATCGGAGGGGGCACCGAGCTGTCCATATCTGGTAATTGACGACGCGGATCGCGAGGCATTTTGTTCATCAACAAGCACTCAGCTAGCTGCCTGGAACATACGATAGTTATCGATTGCAACAAAAGATGCTGTCCGTGCTGCTTATCACCAGCTCGTTCGGCTCTCCCGTCTCCAAGGCTCCAATGTCTTCACAAGGAGCCCTGGTATTAGTCAATGGGGTAATGAAAACTCGCCTCTGCAAACCGTGCCATGTTGTTGGAGGTGGAGAATAGTCCAAGGATCCCCAGTCAGTGGAGCCGGGTCCGACGCGGAAGCATACCTAACTCGTTGAGCTGGCGGCAAAGCTAACGCGGTGCTGGTGGAACTCCAACGTCATGGCCTTTTGTCGTATATCCAAGAGTTTTTCTTACGTACCGCTACGACTTCTAAGTCGTCGCTATACACTGACTCGGACGATGAGCAAACTTGGTAGCCAAATCGGACCCTCAACTCCGCACGCTCGCTCGCATCCTTGGGCGTTTGCCCCGTCTTCTCCATCAATCCCCTCTCTACCCCATGGGGAGCCAAGAGAGCCTATTCGACCTGGAGCTCAGCTGTTTCTCCACTGGAATCCATAACCTGCTAACCAGCAACAGATAAGTCGGTCCGCTTTGCTATCGCTGAGACCGGAGGTGGTTGTGTCCCTCTGTCCAAGGTTTGAGACCTTGCTCCGAATCCACTTTCTAACTAGATCTCACAGCCCTGCTTTCCTATCATTCTCCTGATACGGGATCCATCCGGGGGGGAAGACATCATGCTCTCTACCTGGCCATGGTTGTTGACCTGGTCAGAGCGCGCGCTCTGAGGATGGGATCTCTATAAGTTGAGTCCACATTCCCATGATCCCCAGATGTGGACAATCTCCGCATCCAGCAATCAGTTTTCCTCTCTTTCTCTTCATCCCCTCTTCTCCTTCTTGGCTCAACTAATCATCCACCTCCTCAACCCCCAGAGCCAACACCATGTCGCAATACGCGAACCCTCCCAAGGAGAAGGACGCGAAGCGCGACTTCGACCCCGAAGGAGGATTGGGACCCGTCAACTCACACAGGGGCACACATGCTGAGCCGATTGCCCACGATGATGTCTTTGGTGATATCACCGAGGAGGGCCCCAACTACCGCGCCGTAGGTGTTCCACCTCACAGGCTGATGGGCTTCAGAAACTAACAGTCACTAGGTTGGCTGGATTGGCACAGTCGCTCTCATGATGAAGACACAGGTTGGCCTCGGTGTCCTGTCCATCCCCGCGGTTTTCGACACTCTCGGCATCGTCCCCGGCCTCATCTGCCTTATCGTCATTGCCGCTATCACCACATGGTCCGACTACATGGTTGGCGTGTTCAAGCGCAACCACCCCCAGGTTTACGGTATTGACGATGCCGGCTATCTCATGTTCGGTGTCATTGGCCGTGAAATCCTGGGAGTTGCTTTCTGTCTATGTATGTGCACTTGACAAAGCTTGGAAACCCCCCCAGGTTACTTGGAAGACGATTCCTAACAACTTCTACAGACTGGATCTTCGTCGCCGGCTCCGGCATGCTTGGTATCTCGATCGGCCTAAACGCCGTTTCAACTCACGGCGCATGCACAGCCATCTTCGTTGCCGTGGCCGCCTTTATCGGATTCGCCCTTGCGAGCATTCGAACCCTTGGACGCATCAGCTGGCTCGCCTGGATCGGACTTGTCTGCATTCTCACTGCCATCTTCACCGTTACCATCGCCGTCGGCGTTCAAGACCGCCCTTCAGAAGCACCCCAGGAGGGCGAGTGGAAGTCTGATTACAAGGTCATCAACCACCCATCCTTCACCGAGGCCATCTCGTCCATCTCTTCGCTTGTCTTCGCCTACGCTGGCACGCCCGGTTTCTTCTCGATTGCGTCTGAGATGAAGAACCCGGCTCACTACACCCGATCTCTTCTTGTTTGCCAGACTGGCGTTACCATCACCTACGTCGTCATCGGCTGCGTCGTCTACATTTACGCTGGATCCTACGTTGCTTCTCCCGCTCTTGGCTCGGCTGGTCCGCTGCTTAAGAAGATTGGATACGGTCTCGCTCTTCCCGGCCTCGTCGCCACCACAACCCTCGTCATCCATGTAAGAAAACCCCTCACATCTTGGCCGTACTGCAATATACTAACTACCGCCCTAGTTCGCCGCCAAGTACGTCTTCGTTCGCATCCTGCGAGGCTCTAAGCATCTCGCTTCCAACTCCGCTATTCACTGGGGAACTTGGATTGGCTGCACTGGCACCACCGCTATCGTTGCCTACCTGATCGCCAGTGGCATTCCCGTTTTCGGCGGTCTTGTCTCTCTCGTCGGAGCTCTTCTCGGAACTCTGATGTCCTTCCAGCCTATGGGCTGTATGTGGCTGTACGACAACTGGGGCAAAGGCAAGCAGAACCCGACTATGAAGTGGTACCTCATGGTTGCTTTCAGCGTCTTTGTTGTTGTCTCTGGTACTTTCCTGATGATTGGCGGTACTTACGGATCTATTGTTAGCATTATTGATTCTTATAAGGTCTCTGGAGGCTCGTCCGCCTGGTCATGCGCGGATAACTCCAACTCTACATAAACTATAGAGGTTGATAGAGTTCTCGCGGAATGGAGTTAGAGGGCGAACACATATACCATGGAGGAATATTGTACATTAAAGCCTAGAAATAGTAGACAATCACCTTTGAACGTTCATATGCTTGGTCTCTATCCGATAAACCTGGTATTCATCGTGGCTAAGTGCGATATCCAAGCAACTATATCTTCGCCAGTTCTGTATGACTAGCTCTCCCAGGCCAGCCCAGGCTGTATATGGTATGGTTGTAACCACAAAATCTATATCAATGGGCTCAGTCTAGCCTCTCCATAAGATGAAAGCCTACAACGCAGCTAATTACTTTGTAATATTTTTCTAGGAACGCAAAATCCCCAAGGTAGTGCGTGCCACTTTATCGGCACGACACGACACGACAGATACGACATCGGAGCTGCTGGTTGATTTAGATCAGCATATTCCCCTATCGAGAAATACCTCATCAACACTCCATATTTACTCCAAACGTGCTAATCTCCAATCGTTGTTTCGAGCTACCCGTATCAGCTCTAGCCTTCACAGTTCGGCTTTCTTCGGTGTGGAAAGGTCCGATTGAGTACCCACACTTTAGACTTGACGTTGCCAGGGTCAGGGCAAGTTGGCATTTATCGGCTTTGGGGCCTGTTGTATCCACAGGTTGACGTCAAGTAGGTATTGTACAAGGGGTTGACTTACCCTTGTCTGATAGTGCACGAGTCGTACTGAAGCCAAGTTGAACCGATATTGGCCATTGCCATACTACGTGGACTATCCAGTAGCCTAAGCATGCTTGGTTGTTTGTTGAGAATGACGGAAAGCATCGGAATGACTATTGTAAGTCTAAACGAGACATATTCCATGGCCTGGCTAGACTGTTCAACTTTCTCAAGCATCCTCAACATTATGACTCCAGATTAAGAAATAAATAAGCATTGAGTCTGGATTCGACAACGTCCGCCTTACGTAGCAGCCTAGTGGGTTGCCCCTTTGATCCTCCTTGATTCTGTTAGCTGATTGTTTATCTCTCGTAAGTTGGCTCTGGGTGGCTTAGACACAATGTTGCGGACCAAATACCAATGGCATTACAAGGGGGATGGGGATATATGGGGATATTGAACTCTTGGCGATTAGTTTGATATGGTATATACCCCAGATTAAGCTCGGGCTCTCAGCCCACCTTGACAGAGGCATCTATATATGCTGATCCATACCAACCTCTGCCTCACAAGCTGTCACGTCTGAGAGAGAAAGCCAAAAGCAATGGCACAAAAGTCCCATGAAGGTAACTTGAGCTGTTTCTATCATTTCTAGCTCTCACTCTAATCTTGTCTCTATATGATGCAAAAAGCACAAGCATATAAGCTCACCAGCACCATTATTATGCTTAATCCTAAACGACCGGTAGCTCAGCCGCTACCAGATTTTAATGATCCTGACTTGGAGCCCTTAGTAAGTTCAATCTCAGAATCCTTAGATCTGGATGGTCGACGAGCTGTCATTTGGATCACTCTCGGCATTTGGCACGACAGTATCACCATTAACCGGCTAGAAACTGTGAACATGACACCAAGTGCGATCAAAAGTCTTCTTTGTCACTTCCACCAGATTGATGATTGGAACACGAGCCTTCCTTCAAAGCTAGCTTGGAGAAGAATCGGTTAAGGATGGAGTCACTGATTTACTTCCCACTACCCTTCCTAATATAAGGTAAAGAGCCTGTCAGTCTAAGGATCGCGTGTAAGTATGACTTATAGTCGTACGTATCACCGGCGATCAAAACGCCTGACCGAAGGCCACCTTTGCACTTGTCAGCGTTTTTATTCTCTTGCAGGTTCCATCGTGCAACTTACTCATAAAAGCCGTCCTGTAAGAGGCCGAGTCACCGCGTCTTATAAGATGGTGGATGAGGAAAATCAGATTTTGTGCTTAACTTAGCTGAGAATGCCTGTGGTGCCTAGGTACACTCCGCTTCGTCTCCCTAATTCAGTGTCTGATTCGGCAACACAAAGTGCCTTTCTTGTTTCATTTGAAAAGCGACACCTTGCATGACCAGGTCGTTATATCTATGTTTGCTAGACAGGTGCTAGTAGTTAATGTAGGTGCTCAGATGGCCACCAGTAGTGGCCATTCTCTTCGCCTCATGCCAATAAACGAAATGATGTCCCTGCATTTGTCTTCAATTTTGTTTATTTTGTATCCTAAAGTAGGAACCCAGTAGGAAATGGGTCATCTGGATCCAGATGCACCTGCTTCTCTCCCGTGATCCAAGCCCTGCCCTTGATGGTCGGAATCACTGCGTCAAGGTCTCCAACCTTTGTCGTCCCTTTGACTCGTCCCACAAACTCAGTATCGATGATGCTTCTAAACTTGACGGGCTCATCAACCTCGATTAGCCCCCGGGCGTGCAATATGGCCAGGCGAGAAGAACTTCCCGTTCCGCACGGGCTCCTGTCTAGTCGCCCTGGTGTGACAACTACAGTGTGCTTGACAGTCTTCCCCTCGGGCCCATCTACCAGCGGCTCCGTGAGGATAACGTTGTTGATGCCGCAGATGGCCGGGTTCTCGGGGTGAGTGGGCATGCATTGGGCCAGCACCGCGCTCTTTAGCCGCTTGCCGAGGTCGATGATCCTGTCCGCGTTGACTGTTTCCACCTTGATACCAAGCGACTCGGCCTTGACAAGGACGTACCACTGGCCTCCGTATGCGATATCCACCACGATCTTGCCGATACCAGGAACCTCAATCTCCTTGTCCAAGGCATAGACAAAGGCCGGGACATTGTCAAACGAGACGGATTTACATGAGCCATCCTGGCATTCCGCGGTCGCCACGACTAGGCCGGCGGCGGTGTCGAGCCTCACTTCGGTGATGGGCTCCTTCATTGGCACAATACCAGTTTCGAGCAGGACAGTTGTTGTGCACACGCAGTTGGAGCCGGACATGGGCACCCAATCGCCCGGTGCCATGATGAGGAACCCGGCATCTGCGTCGGGGCGACAGGGCGGCACGATGAGGTTTACGCTCATCTCCAATCGCCCTCGCGGTTCTTGCAGTAGAAGACGCCGTAGGTCATCTTTCTCGGCCATGTAGTGGACGAGCTTGTCGTGCATTGTCTTGGATGGGATGTCGATAACGCCGCCGACGACGACGTCGCCAACTTCGCCTTCGGCATGGCAGCAGACGATGGAGATATATCGCTTTGATCGCATGGTGGGAGTTTTGATAATGGAAGGGAAGGGGAGAAATGCGTTAATTCGAATTCAGAGGGAACAATATCCAACAATAAAAGCCCAATTTCTAACTAGACAATAGCATCCTTCACTCATGGTGTTTATGTACCCCGTGCCTGTCGGAGGTGCCTGACCCTAGACTCGCCCATTATTATGGAGGGGACACCACGACGGGATCGCATGCCCTTTTGCTCAAGAAGCCAGTTCTGTAAAAGGTCTTGGGACCGGGGTTCGGTGGTGGCCCATTTGTGGCCAGCAGCGGAAAACTTCCCAACATGAACGAACTTCTTTATCAGTAAAGGAGGGTTCTGGAGCTTACGCCACCTCCCCGAACTTCCCCACGGGAAAAGGAGGCTAAGGACGGACGGAGATCACGGGGGGCGAAACCGGCCGGGGCCGATCTGTCGCCTGGTCATCTTTTGAAGGGCGCCTTTGCCTATCGTGGTGGTGGTAGACTGATCGATTGTCTCGACTTTTGGCGGGGGAAGTCTAGCCCAGAAATTATCACATATTGGAAGGTGGCTGCCTC